>CALYDF020001344.1:0-14784 GCA_944474145.2 Dicrocoelium dendriticum
ACCCTGCTGCACCGTTTCTCGCTCTGGTTGATTTGCTTCCTATTTTTGTAGCCTGCACAATATACGTTGGGTTCAGTCGCCTCCAACTTCTATACTGTCTCGTATTCGACATGTCTCTTACGTGTCATCGATTACCGAATAGTATCTCAGGCGCCTACCAACAATTGGTGACCACGGTCCAGTACAATCCACGTGCCATTTTGAATTTTCATTCTGGTGAGCTCGTTTCAGTGATCTTGGGGTTCATTACTTGTGATCATATAGTTTTCTCACCTACCACATATTTTATCGGCTTTTTGCAATGGATTATCTGGAGGATGAGCACGCTCTATACGCGGTTAACGTCGTTGAACCTGTCATGGTCAACTCTGTTGCTTTAGCCACTCCAGCTTTTTGGGAGAATGATCCTTTGATATGGTTTTTGCAACTAGAATCCGTTTTTTTACATTCGTAAGATTCCTTCTGATTGCGCCATGCATAACCAGCTAATATCTCGCCTTCCTAAGAGTATATCCTCGCAGGTGAGAGACATCATACTTTGCCCTCCTCTAGTAATGAAATACGAGACTCTTAAACAGGCTATTATTCAGCGAATCACGCCTTCTGACAAGGTCCGTCTGCAGCAACTATTTAGTGATCTGCAACTAGGTGATAGGATGCCCTCAGCCTTGTTGCGCGAAATGCAACAGCTCATCGGCACGTCCAACATGGACGTAGGGATTCTCCGCGAGCTGTGGATGCAACGCCTTCCTGAAAGCACTCAGGCTATCCTTGCGGTAGCAAGTGATTTGCTGATCACAGCAATTGCAGATCTGGCAGACCGCGTCATCGAACGGCACCAGCCAGAGACTGAAACCAAAGCACCTAAGCAGCTTTGTGCTGGCACAACCACACCGAGAAGCGCGACTTGCCAGCCGTCGGCAATAGACTCATTATCATCGCAGATAGCGTCACTTCAACGCCAGATCGAGGAACGCACTTTAAACCGTAAGCATCGCAACGCTAGTGCCCCAGGTTACTGCTTTTACCACTCGCGTTTCGGTAATAAAGCCCGTAAGTGCGTACAGTCATGTAGCTACTCCGCTACAGATGATCCGCCACGCCGGCCTGTAATGGCCACAAACGACGTCGGTAAAGCCCATAGTCGTCTCATCTACATTAGGGATTATGATTCCGAAACCCAGTTCCTAGTTGATACCGGGGCGGAAGTCAGCGTCATTCCCCCTATGCTAGGTGAGCCTACTGCTTCTCTGTCGACAGGCTCAGTGCCGCCAATGGCACGCCAATAGCCACCTACGGTCATCGCTCGCTTACCCTGGACCTAGGTCTTCGGCGCACGTTCCGCTGGGTATTCGCCGTCGCTGCTGTCCCCTTTACCATCATCGGCATTGACTTTCTCAGGCATTTCGACCTCTTGGTCGATGCGAAACGTCAGTTGATAAACGACACTGCAAAGAAACTCAGTGTACGTGGCATCACCACCGATGTCACATCTATATCCCCGGTCTATGCATTTCCCCAGACCTCGCCAGACTACGCTAATCTCTTTTCTCAGTATTCCAAGCTCGTTCAGCCAATGAACGCAGCTTTGCCCGTGGCAGCTCAAGTCACGCACCACATACGGACGAATGGCCCACCTGTGTCATGCCGTCCACGCCGACTATCGCCCGAGAAACTAAAGGTAGCTAGGGCGGAGTTTGAGCACATGCTTGAACTTGGAATAATCCGCCCTTCCGACAGCCCTTGGTCCTCGCCCCTGCAGATGGTCCCCAAGAAATCTGGTGACTGGCGCGCTTGCGGTAATTACCGCGCACTCAATCGCCTAACCGTCCCAGATAGGTATCCCATCCCACACATGCAGGACCTTACCGCATGCCTCACAGGTAAGACGATCTTCAGCAAGATCGATCTGGTTCGCGCCTATCACCAGATACCTGTAGAAGAAACTGACATTCCTAAAACAGCCGTCATCACTCCTTTCGGCTTGTTTGAATTTTTAAGAATGCCGTTTGGACTGTGCAACACCGCACAAAACTTCCAACGCTTCATCCACGATGTCACTCGTGGCCTAGACTTCGCCTATTCCTACCTCGATGATATTTTAGTCGCCAGTTCATCGGAACAAGAGCACCTCGAGCATCTTCGAACTCTCTTCCAGCGCTTGACCCAACACGGTGTCGCAGTCAACCAGACTAAGTGCGAACTCGGAAAATCAAATGTAGACTTCCCAGGCCACCTCTTTTCATCGTCTGGTATCGAAGTCCTTCATGATAAGATCCAGGCAATCAAGAACTTCCCAGCTCCGACTTCATTCAAGCACCTCCGTCGATTTTGTGGTTTAGTTAACTACTATCGACGCTTCATTCCGCACTGCTTTCAGCTCATGCAGCCTCTGACTGACTTACTCAGAGGGAATGAATGTAAGTTCGTTTTCCTGACACAGCACAGGCAGCCTTCGCCGAGCTCAAGGATGCTATCTCCAACATAGCCTTCCTCGCTCATTCCGAATCGACTGCACCCCTTTCTATTACGACTGATGCCTCAGACGTCGCGGTAGGAGCCGTCCTCCAACAACACGTTGGTGGGCAATGACAACCCCTTGGGTTCTTCTCCAAGCGCCTGCAGCCAGCAGAATCCAGCTACAGCACGTCTGGCAGAGAACTGCTCGCCATTTACCTAGCGATTCGTCACTTCCGGCACACACTTGAAGGCCGCGCTTTCACGGTCTACACTGACCACAAGCCCCTTATCTTTGCCTTCAACTCTGCTTGCGACAAATACTCACCACGGGAAACAAGACACCTAGACTTTGTCATGCAGTTCACTGCTGACATACGTCATGTCTCAGGTGTCGACAATCCCGTTGCCGACGCTCTCTCACGCGTCAACCTCACTTGCAGTCTTTGCCTACCGTCGACCTTGCCGCCATGGCATCGGCTCAGGCTCAAGACGAAGATATACAGCGCACTCTGCAGTCCACTTCGCTGCATGTGCAACCTGTTCCTCTCCAAACCACGGAAGGAACCATTCTCTGTGACACTTCCACAGGTTGTCCTGGACCCTCGTGCCCCTCTCCTCCAGACGCACAGTCTTTGACGCACTGCACTCATTATCACATCCCGGTATCCGTGCGTCTTTGAAACTGGTCACCGAACGTTTCGTCTGGTCACGCGTAAACAAAGATGTTCGTACCTGGGCTCGCGCCTGCCTTCAATGCCAGCGCTCCAAAGTACATCGTCACACCCGCAGTCCTCTTGGTTCATTTCCTGCCCCGGACTCTCGGTTCTCGCATGTACACATAGACCTGGTAGGTTCATTGCCTACTTCACGTGGATTCGTACACATTCTTACATGTGCCGACCTCTTCACCAGATGGCCAGAAGCCATTCCCGTAACAGACTGCACAGCTGAGACTGTTATCCGGGCCTTCTTGGACCGGTGGGTCTCGCACTACGGATGCCCATCCACCATCACAACTGACCGAGGAACACCTTTCGAATCTTCACAATTCCATACGTTCTACAACTTTTTAGGCTGTCGCCGCGTTCATACCACAGCGTATCACCCAGCAGCCAACGGATTAGTTGGACGCTTCCATAGACAGCTTGAAGCCTCGCTCTGCGCCTCCTCCGACCCTAGCTGGAGCGGAAACGTTTCACTCGTACTCTTAGGCATTCGCAGCAGCATCAAAGCTGACTTGCAATGTGCACCAGCAGAGCTGGTTTACGGCACAACACTCAAGTTGCCAGGAGAATTCGTTTCACCTCCTGCATCGTCGGGCATGCCTCCGCTTAACTTTGTGCCTTCGCTAGCTCAACGAATGCGCTCACTGCGCCCGATTCCGCCCCGTGTGCATACTAGAGATGTGCAAACGCACAGCGGCCTCTACCTGCACACACGTCTTCCTCCGCACCGACGCAGTGCGGCGCCTTCACCAGCCTCCCTACACTGCGCCCTTTCAGAGTTCTGCAACGGACTCGGAAACATTTATCTTTAGACAAGAATGGTCACCGAACAACGGTGTCCAACGATCGCCTCAAAGTGGGTTGCATTGACGAGCCACTTGCAACCCATCCTGATGTTATCGCACATGCACCCGCACCTTCGGTGACTTCCCGAGCATTGGATAGCCGGAAACACTCCGTACCCCTTGACCCTCAACCTATCCCGCCTCAACCCCAGATAATCGACCGACGAGGTAGACAGGTCAAATGTCCGGTCCGTTTTTCAGATTTTGTAAACGTTTGCTATTTCCGTTAGTACGCCATTTTGGTCTTCAGTGCTTATCGTGCGTCTTGTTCACAAACGTTTGCAAAAGCGACAAAGAACCAAAAATATGATTGAAAACCTAAAAAGCGTATTTGCTTGTTTCATGCACGCCATGTTCCCCCTCCTGTGTCTAGCCACTTTCCCGACCCTTGCCCACCCCCTCTGAGTTCTACCTTCCAGAAACTCAACCGCCGGAACTACCCAGGCAACCCTCGAGTGACTAGCCAACCGGCTCAACGCAACCCCCGAGTGACTCGCCAGCCGACCCAAGGTCCCTTCCTCACCCAAGGAACAGACAGTCTCCCTCGGCCTCAGCGAGCCAAGAAAGGATTCGTTTCAACCGCCGCCTAGGCGTTGCAGACAAGGACGCCAGCATTTCTTCGTGGGACGATGACCATGGAATAAAGTGCGGTGGGGGAGTGACACCTCCCAACCGCACCGTCGGGTCTGCAGCAAAGGAAAGGTCCTGTCGGCCTTTTTACGGATTAGCCAGTTTTTCAGTCCGACCAGCCCGCCCCGATGACCCACCGATGATGCACTCTGGTCCACACGATCATCATAAATAATAACTAACAAAAGCCTGGACCCAGAGAACTCTGCTACACAACCCACTTCGGAAGCCCTTACTCAAGCCCGTGCAACTATTCGCACCCATCTTCACCTTCCGTTTCCGCCCACTAACAGCTCCAGCGAAGGCTTCCATCCTTCAGCCTTCTAGGGGAAGGCCATAGTAGAGCACCTGAAAGCACTCTCAGTATTTTGCAACGTTGGATTTTACGGTTGTTTTAGGCTTTAAAATATCCATTTGTTTTACCGTCTACAAATCCGCTGCCACAAAACGTTTTGGTGAGTACCTTCCTGCACGTTTCTCGCTCTGGCTGATTCGCTTCTCATTTTTGTAGCCTGCAAGATATACGTTGGGTTCAGTCGCCTCCGACTTCTATACTGTCTCTTATGTGACATGCACTACGTGTCATTGCTTACCGACTAGTATCCCAGGCCCCACCCAACATTCTTTTATTCTTAGTTCGTATTGTAGAAGCTTAGCTCCGAAAGTTCCATTAAGACCAATAGCTACTTCTGTCAATGGGATAACGACATTCAGTTTCAATTCTTCGTTCATCTGAATTATTTTTGTCATTGGACACTTCAAGTCCAGTTAAGTGTGATTTTTATGGATTCTGGCCGTTCCATCATAGTTCTTAAATCTATGAAAGTCTGCGCATTTCAGTATCACTACTTTCTGCTTCACTACACTCCAAGCTTCGCCTACTTGTCGTGCAATGTTTGAAAGCCACAGGCGGCGCGCATATCAAGCCCATTAATGTTGAGATCCAAGTCACTACTGTGTTCGCTAAAAGAGGAACAAATCCTTTCGGCTCCCGGAACCAGTGCAGAAGTCCCTTAGGGACATGGTTCATAAAAGTAATCTTATATCGGTTCGGACTTCAGTTTGGGCTATTCCAATAGTCACTCCACTCGAGGGTGACGGTAAAGGGCCCAGGATTTGTGGCGACTATCTGGCTACATAGAACAAACGTTATAACATAAGACTTTAACAATGTTTAACTCCATGCCTGTCCTTGCCGTCTTCTCTCGGTTGTCCCTCACTTTCCCTTTTCTCCGAGGTCCGGAACTTCTTGGAGATCTGGGATTGGACTGAGGAACAATTTTTGCCCAAGACGAACGTAACAACCGACAAGGACTTACATGGAGCATTTTTGAAAACGAACAGGACCCAACTACAATCACCACAACCCTTGTCCAGTGTAAAGAACTGGACAAATCTTCCTGCTCCTATACATTATACATCTGAAAACTCCAGACAGCAGAAAATTTGCACTTTTGCTCACCTGGAAACACAACAAGATGACTATTCGCGATGTTCCTCTCCTCATCCGACCTCACCAATCATGGTGACCGCGATCAAATTACCTCTCCAACTAACGGAGAAAATTAGGAGCCATTTGTCTGTGAATAACCGAATATGAAACCAGTCATCAAGCGGCTTTGCCAGTTAAACAGTAACGTTCAAAATGTTTTACGGTAGTGTTGCAGGACGTGGTGGGTTTTCGCCTGGCAAGCGTTCTCCCTATAAAAAGCCACAAATGTCTGTTTAACAATACTGCGACGTGGCGGATGTGACTCGCCACTGAATAACGTCACTACCCTCAACTACATACTGGCAAGTAAACTAGAATCATATTACAACTCTTCCCGACACATGCAAGTATATGATACTTTTCGTCTACATGCACCGTTTCATTGCACTTATAGTGCCTTGACCGTTTCAACTATACACGATTGAACCCGAAGTATCGTCGTGATACACAACTGCTTTTAAACCTTGACCATGCCTGATTTGGTGTATCTCTATGAAGTTGAGAATAAACTATTTATTTATTTATTTAGTTAACTACTTATTACAAAGCTGTTTCACTGCTGTTAAACTTGTGGATGTCCTTTAGCAGTTGAGCAAA
The DNA here is from genome assembly GCA_944474145.2 of Dicrocoelium dendriticum. NCBI lineage: Eukaryota > Metazoa > Platyhelminthes > Trematoda > Plagiorchiida > Dicrocoeliidae > Dicrocoelium > Dicrocoelium dendriticum. The sequence goes on from CALYDF020001344.1 coordinate 6,750, forward strand.
ACCAAGCATTTTCTAAGCTTGATTTGAGGGATGCTCATTTATAGTTACTCCTTGATAAACAATCAAGTGCTTTTAAAACCATAACCACGCCGTTTGCGTTATTTCGTTTCAATTTTTACCGTTTGGTCTCACTGCATCACCGACAACTTTGTGCTATTGTGAACTTCGTCACTGAAAACCTACGTCTCGCATTGTTCCAAGACGACATTATTGTTCACGCTCCATTAAAAGCGCTTCACAGCGTTTGATTCTGTGCACCCCTGGAAGGATTTTGTGCACATAACATAGTCATAAATCCTTCAAAATGCATGATTGGTACATCAAAACTAATTTTCTATTGGCCGTATCGTTGATGGACGTGGTTTTCATCCGGAGGCTGTTCCTATTTCCAGCTATCTACCGCTGCTACTCCCAAAAGCTTTGAAGCCGTTCGTACTTTACTGATTTCTCTGTAATACTACTCATGCTTTATTCCTACCTTCGCCGCAAGGGCAACGCCTCTATTCTAATTATAGTCTGTAAACAGGTTTGTTCGGACCATGAATCGCGAAAACCCTTTACGCACTTCGTTCCGACTGCTATCTACAAATCCAGATTTACACTGTTTTTCGTCAACATATCCATCACCTGTTATCACCGATGACTTGCCTACGGGTACAACAACAGTATTAGGACAATTTGGTCATACTGTGCTACGTGTCTCTAGGCGTCTTAGTCCAGCGGAACGCGGATACCTTCAAACCATCAGAGAAGCTTCGCAATACACTGGGCGGTCTTGCGCATTCGCAATACCTGTTTGGAATAAACTTCACCATTATAACTGATAGCGAACCCTTGCAGTTCCTTTACCATCCTCAGAACGAGTTGGCTGAATCATCTGCTGCAATGGTACAGCCATAGCGCGTTGCGCTCGCCACATTATCGTATGACCTCCAACACGATTGTGCTAAACCCATTCCACAAGCTGACTATTTGTCACAAGACAGTACGTCTAATAAAATACAGTGTTCAGAGTGTCTCTTGATGCCACGATTTCCGATAGACCGTTCCAACCCACTTCGTCATACACTCAAGTATTATCATGCCGTCCTGTCATCAAGCCGTAAAAGATGGAACTTTGACCAGACGAGACCATTTCTGCATTTCTACAGGCTCCGTGCTGAACTTGCTGTTACAGTCGATGAAACGCTGTGTGTCCTGGATCTCATTTTTGAGCTTCCTTCACTGTAATCTGTCATGTTACAGGAGTTACATTCTGGTCATCTAGGTGGGGGAGAATGAAGTCTTTGGCTCGACTAACGTATTGGTTGACAGGTTTAAGCGCCGTTATACTCTGCACAACAAAGCATTTCTCCAGCTGCTTAAATAAGGTTCACGTTAGACCATCGAACTGAACTTTGTGACCCATGACGTGTGAGTTGTGGCAAAGAGTGCGTGCAGATTACTGTGGTCCATTTCTGGATCTACTTTGCTCTGCTCACTACTGATTCCCTTTCGCAATGACCAGAAGTGTATTGCACTACTGCAGCATCAGCTTTTAGCAACTTAAGGCATTTTATCGCGAAGAAGTACCGTGTGCCTTGATGACGGACAATGGAGCTCACTTCAGGGTTAAGAATGTTGTCGAGTGGCTTAAAGGAGTGGGTGTGGCCACCTTCATACTGAGTTAAGGTATTCACCGTCTGCTAATGCTGATGGGAACTTTGTGCGAATCCTGTTAAGCGCGATTATTTCACTCAATCCAACAAGGTTTACTGAGCGTCACAAAGGAGTTTACATCGTCCTTATGAAATACAGGAACGCAGAAAATTCTACTACCGGAAGCAGCTCTGTTAAGCTGTGCAAGAGGCCTGTACTCGGGGCAAACATTATTGTGCTTGAGTCTCTCGAGTTTCTTCACCACGGTAAAAATGCGCTCCGACCATCCCATGAAATAACTCACAGTCATCTCGGTTCCCGAATAGCATAAGGCCTAGTAGCGAAATCAAACGAGGCACGCCATCGAATGCATCATTATATGTCCAATACTTGATCCAGCTGACGGGTCTTCACACAGTTGATACTATGAGCAGATTTTATGTAACTCGGCTAACAGCCCAGAAATGCTGAATGTGCCTAAAACCACATTGTCTGGGTCCACGCCAGGAAAGCACGATACGCATGAATAAGCGCAGGAAAGTCCACCGGAGCAAGCAAGAAGATGCGAATGGCTGACGTAGAAAGAACGCTGCAACCATAGCTGCCTTGAACTTTATTTAAGCCCTTGCGGTTGTGGTGATTGCTCTTGCTCGATCTCTTATTGTTCTGGTTTTAATAAATAAATAGATAAATAAATATTTTATTCTCGACAAAGCGAGACACGCCTTTTGGGCATGATCAGCATATTGCATTATTGTACCTGATAGCGGAATAAGCAGCACCAACAGTGGGAGTAGTACATTTGTAGACAATAGTGTGGGCCCATGGAGCCCAAATGTTGTATGTAGTCTATGTACACAGAATGCGAAAGATAGTAATCAGATCACTTATATGGTATGTTGATGAGGAACTAGTCCGATGAGGTCCCGTAAGCAATGTAAGTCAGTGAGTGAAGTATGAGGAAACGGGTGAAAAATACTTAAGAATAGTGGTATGTCACTAATCAGATATGTAGGCGTGTTCGTGCGAGAGCCGATATATACACAGAACTTGTAAATGTGGTGTCGGTCAACTTGCCAATGTGTTAGGGGCGGTGACTTTATTGAGTGGCGAGTCACATCCGCCACATCGCATTGTTGTTAAACAGACATTTGTGGCTTTTTGTAGGGAAAACGCTTGCCAGACGAAGACCCACCACGTCCTGGAACACTGCCGGCTGTTGATATAACATTGGCAAGATTGTATCTGACCGATTACCCTCGCGGATATTCGCAGTCACGAAACGCCAATTTGTTTCCCACGACTGTGTAGTCGCCTTCGGAGTCCAGTACAAGTGGTTGGAGCTGTTGAAGTCGGACGACTCAGGTGACTTGTATTGAATTGATCAGTTTCCTAGGTTCTTTAGTGTGTCATGATTATGAAGTGCGGGTTTTTTCTTTGTTTTTTATTGAATCCTTGCCCATGGGAGCGTCGCAGGTACGTCTTCAGCTGTGTTCGGTGCAGGTACTGTTATCCTATAGAACAAGGGTGAGAAGAAAAACAGACCGAGCAAACTGCCAAGAAAATTGAACAGGACTATGTTATTGTATAAATATAAAATTTATGGTAAAGTTGTGCTGGCTGAAATCAATGGAGTGACTGATGAGCTGAGGCTAGTGGTACCTATACCGCCAATGAATAGTTGCGATATGAACGAAGAGAGACGCCAAACAAGAGAGGAAGAAGTTAAGGTGAGCTGAGATACATGGTGGTGGAGCCGAGAGCCAAACTCAATCAAAGACCGGAAATTCGGATTTTGGTAGGCGTTACCAAGCATAGAGATAATGATTCAGACAAAGAAGAGTATCATAAAGTTGTAACTTATACCAATGAGAACTTGAGTTGATGGCAGCCGGTGTTCAAAATAAGAGAGGCCTTGGCTTGAGACCTATAGGCATTTGGAGCCTACTTATTTGGTGCGTGCTATTTCGAATTTCCTGGTGCGCTCGCTGTGGTAGCGTCCCATTAGGCAGGGGCGCAAAAATTCAACTAATAGACGAGGAAAGAATAATTCCCTTAACCTAAAGGTTTGCTGTTCCTTACCGTGCAATAAATAATTAAATGCCACTTTACTGGATCCAAGCCTATAAACTTGTGCAGTAGGCAGTTAAATATGACAACACAGTTAGTGCTTGAAGGCAAATAAGTGCTCCGTCGAGATAACTAAAACTGGTAAAACCGTGTAACGAAGTTCCTGGAGTGGGTTTTGGTGGGAGCTAGAAAACGGGCACTGAACGAATCAACGGCGGTAGAAAGCAGCATGGAGTCAATCACAGCGGACACACAACGCCAGAAGCACACACAGACACCGGGCACTCACAGAATCACAATACGCAGCTGGGACACGAGCAAAACGAGCAGACACGGGTCGAGCACGTTTATCCACAACAGGAAAAAACAGACGTGTATAGGACCTTGAGAAGACAAGCAAAACAAAAAGGGAACGTCAAAGAGTTTGGGTCGGTAATGTGGTTTCGCACGTTTTCACATATCTGTGGTTTCTCGCGAATCCGCAGATGAAAGGAAAAAGAAAGGGATCATATAAGTAGTCTTTTAAACGACTCATGGCAGTTTCGATTTCGTTACGGGGCCGTTTGCTTGCACTATAAGAAATTTATGTTGCTTTAGGACATTCCGTGGTACAAGTGGTACATAGCAACGAGGTTACCTAGCGACGTTGCCAAGGAGGATAAATGTGCAAATAGCTGGAAATAGCTGGAAGGTGTGGAGGAAATTGGATTGTGTGTGAATTATGATACCATAGAAATGGTTACCGGTAAGGGTGCATATGTATGATGTTTGTTTTATTATTTCGGTGGCCATACTTGTTTTTTCTGCTACCGCTATGGTTGTGGATGATAGTGAGCTGTTCAGGTCTTTGGTTATTGGGAAGTATGAAAGTGTTGAAGACATTGATGAGCAAGTGGGACGTTTTCAGATTGAAACGGCGACTTGTTTTTCCCGAGTTTCCTCCATGTCTGCTGCGGCGTACCAGCGTGGAAGGCGGAAGCATTTGCCGAATGCGGACGGCTACGGTTACATTTTGCACCGTTGCGTACATTGTCAACGTTCTGTATCGAGTAGCAAGCAGTAAGTTAATATTTTTGCAACACGTAAACTGACGCAAGCGGATACAAATCCTACAAATGCAAGGCGCGATTCTCGGACTCAGATAAGGCTCGTGTACTTGGGGACCAGTATGCAGGGGCTTTTGTACGTGAGGCCGCGTTGACTATCCTTGAACTTTTCCTCAGAGTACCTGAGGGTTCTTATTTAGCTGGGTTTACGATGGTGGAAACGCAAGTCCTTAAACTGCTGCAAGAACTGAACCCTTCCAAAGCAGCTGGGCCTAATTAAATTCACCCGAAGCTTCTGCATGATTTGGCGGGGGAACTAAGTGGACCGCTGTCGATGGTGTTTCAGAAGTCACTTGACAGCTGTACCTTACTTTCCGAATGGAAGAAGGCTGTCATCTGTCCTATCTTCAAAAGTAGCAACAGGAGTCTATCAGCCAATCATAGGCCAGTCAGTCTGGCTAGCGTCGTGGTCAAACTGCTTGAAAAGCTGGTGAGAGATTCGTTGGAATGTCACCTGAATAGATTTAATCCACTCAGTAGTGCACAACATGGATTCCGGAAGGGGTTTTCGTGTATGACGAATGTATTGGTTGCTCGTGTAGCTTGGGCCGAGGCAATGAACAATGGCCACGTAGTGGATGTGCTTTTCGTAAACGGCTTCGGTTTTCGCACAGCTGAGGGATTTTGCAGGGAATGCCTTCATAGCCCATTTTCGTGTATCCACGGTTCTGGGTCGTCGGTTTAATGGGCCTTATTGGTTAGTTACCTGTCCTCGTTCGAAAGTGCGTCGGGTATACATAACACGCGGCAGTGAATGCGATTGCGAGTTCACTCGGCAGTGGCAGCTCCCATGTACTCACATTTGTTATGTGCTGGCGCTCCACAGACATTCCGCGGAAGACATACTACATGGATGTTGGTGGATTTCATCCGGCGACCTCGCGCAGGCACCTCAGGCTGTTTTCCGGGGGATGGTGGTGTGCAGCATCTAGATCGTCAGGTAACGGATAGCAATGCGGTTGTAAGCCGTACCATAAAACTACGCAAGACACAGGATGTTTTGTCAGACATCGGCATGCAGTTGTGCAGCTACGGATCGGAGGACTTCTCCACGGCGTTGACCTTCCTGAAAATAGTTGTGTTGCTGATGGCCAAGGAAGTCAGTTTTCAGTTGTATTGTCGAAAGTCGAAGTGCCCTGTCCCCCTTCCGCTGGATACGGAGGCTAACGTCCGGATGTTGTGTGGCTTACCGGCGCCAAGAACGTCGCATGATGGTACAGCGGTCGCGGTAGCGACGACGTCGGGAGGCGATGTGCGCATCCCGTGCAAAGCAACAAAGTGACGTGGGCACTGACATTTCAAAGGCAACACCGGTTCCATCCACATCGGCAACAGGGTCCAGGAAGAGTAAATGGCCCCTTAAGTACCGCGTGATGGAGATGAGCCCAAGTAAGAGTGCGCTAAGGGTCAAAGACTTCCGGGAGCTCCGCATCATCTGGCTCACATTTCCACCGCCAAACTTCCATGCCAGGGAAGGTGTTCCAATGTACCTCCCAGGCAATGTGATGGTTGCATGATAGGTATTGGCAGGTTGCGTTGCTTATCCGCTTTGACCTCGCTTTCAGAACCAAGGGGAGCTTCCTCGTAAATTGCCATGATACTGCACTACGCCACAGAGCCTCCTCTCAGGTGCTCTCTTCTCCATGTGATGTCTCCTTGCCACATAGTCGCAAGTGTCGATTTTCGATTAGAAACATAGCTTCCCTTTCGGGGCCTCCGTGATATGCGGCACATAGCCTTCCGAAGTAACACCGCCAATCAGCCGCCTCCCAGGTATGGCCTCCGCCTCCTCATGCATGCTGCATACGTTGCCGCAGGTGCGGTTTATTTTCTTGATGCCTTCTGTTTCAAGGACGCAGAGATGTGCGCGGAGCATCACCTTGTAGCATACCACTGCAACTGCGCTACCTCCCACTATCGCCTTCGCCATTGGATGCATCATCCATACGCAGTCACAGGTAACCTTCCTTTTCCATGAGCACTTCTGTTTAACAGGGAAAGTGAAATGCGCCGCCAACTGCCTTCCAATTTAGCACCGCCAATGAGCCACCTCCCACGTATCGCCTCCGCCATTTGATGCGTCATGGAAAGCTATCCACAGGTGACATTGGTCTTCTATGAATACTTAGCTTTCACAGCCACGGTTACATGCCACTCCCATTGCCTTCCGACAACAGGATAACACTGCGCGTATTCCCGCGTGTCGTCTCCGCCCTGCCGGTGCATGCCATCGCGTGACCTACATCACCAGTTTCGCCATGACAGCAGGTAAGTACCTATGCGCTAATCGCCTTCTCTTTCATAAATATGGTACGGACAGCCACCTCCAAGCGTCGCAGCACTGTTAGCCGCCGTCCGTATTGCCACGGTGACATTGCCAAGTGAGGTACCACTTCCATGCTCTGAATCCACAGCGCAGGTTACCCGGTTGATGAAGTGCATCCGGTTGCCGCCTCCTCGGGATAGTAAGTCGCCGTAGCACGTCCATTTCGTATTGCTGTTTGCTCCGTAACATCAAACTTCTCGTGAACGACCCAACGGCCCTTTTCAGGGCTGCCCACAGTTAAATGGCCTCGCGTTTCCTCTATGTGGGTGGCAGCACGGGGCACATAGGTTCAGTGGTTGGGTCCGCCATCGTCGGAACATTAAATTTTATGCACGACGCACGCAACAACATTTCGTGCGTCATTCCATTGCAGGTACCCCGTGATGATGTTCCACGGAAAGGTACCGACACGTGTTTGAGGGATCCGCGAACCATTTCTCAGTGTTCTCGCTTCGTGGGTAACGAGCCATTAACCAGTTCACCCGCCAGGTCGGGAATATTTGTGAATGGTTTAAACATCATAAGTCACCGGTGCCTCAGCTTTCCATCTTGCGGTTTAATACACCATCGCATTGGGCCGTGGTGAAGGGTAATGCCACCGTGTTTCTATCATGTGGCGACGCTTGTGGTGCACGCTCGCGGGAGTACTATTCCCATTTACCGGAGTGAGCACATGGACGTCAAGGAAACACCTCGCGATACCACAGGTTAGTAACCTGTTGTAAACATGGCCTTCGCACTTGCCGCTTGGATTTGTCCCACCACGCACTGTTCCCCTTTAAGAACATTATACAATGACAACCATAACATAATTTTCACGGCTTTATTTCCGCGTCATTATCTCTATGTATTGTACGTCTGCTCCCGTTCATGACGGATGTTTACAGGTCCGGCT
>CALYDF020001345.1:0-25050 GCA_944474145.2 Dicrocoelium dendriticum
CACAGTAAGGGTGGGGGAGATATCTATATGGACTGCAACTGATCACTACGAAGAACAGGAAGTATTACGTCCCTGCAATTAGAAGCATTAAGCGTAAACTAACTAGGTGAATACCATTCCACCACATCTTCCAACCCACGTCGAAGTGATGAGGAATCCTGGTTATTGGGGTCCATACATCCAAGCAAAACAGCAACAGCGTATTCAGACCCTATAAACATGGTTTATACAGGGAGACTTTCAACATACAAGGAAAATAGAAAATTTGATAAGATAGCTCCCTGCAGAATACCACAGTCGGCACGAAGGCAGAGGATTTCTTACCGCTCAACTTGTGAAGTGTTTACTATCCGTAACATAGTCACGTAAAGTATACACATACGCGGGTGAACTCCACTTTCGGATAGCTGGTTTAGCAACCCTGACCTATCCAGGATTCCAAAGCCATTTGAATAAACCAGGAAGAGAAGCCGTACGGATTTGCATTTTAAGTGCAATGCAGAGGCTATAGAATGAACAAGATATGCCTCTGCATTTAATGCGGAGTGCTGGGGTCTAAAAGCAAACTGGTGGTTTTCGTCCTCAGGAGGGACTGGAAAATACGCGGAATTAACATTTGTTCGAAAACTTTTAGAAGCACCGATCTACACATTATTTGGCGATGCTTTGGAGATATAGTTTTGGTACTGGAGTGATACTGGGCCGTTCTCCAAATGTCCGGGATCACACCCATATTGAGGCAGTTGTTAAAGCGACCTATTACAGACAGTGTTTGGGAATCAGCACACTCCTTCAAAGCTAATAGTGAGAGAACATCCGGACCACAAGCTTTGTTTGCCTTTAATCTTTTGAGTTTCTTGTGAACGTTGCTTTGATCGAAGGGCGCAGCTAGACTCGAGCTAAGGAAGGAAGTAAAGTAAGGTGAGCTTAGTGAGGCGGAACTAAACTCCGAATTCAGTTTATCCACATCCACGTCACCTCTCTGGCTGCAAACGCTCTTACCACAGAGCCTCCTCGGAAGCCTCTAAAGATCGCGACAGTTATGGTTGCCTAGAACTGCTTCGACGTATAATTAGTTAAGTGTTTTTATCTCGGATTTAATTGCTGGTTAGGCCTTTGGCACGGGTGGCATTCTTGCACTTGTAAGACCATTCTTTCATCCTTCTAAGTCGTTTTAGTAATGGTGATGTAATCTCTCTACTCTTAGATAGATCGTTTCAACATGGCAACACATGTCAGAGCAATATTTGATGTGGTCCGTAAGAGGGTCATATTCCAGTGACAGGTTCTCGTCGTTGAAGATCAAAAAAGCAGTTAAAGAAAACATCGTCTGAATTCTCGTGATATTTTCCAAGGAGCAATTTCGTTGTCTGATAATCTTTTAGGGTGGTCTGTCCAGCGTTAAAAAGTTAGACCTGCTGTATATGACTGGACTGCTCAAAGGATCCCGTTTGCATATGGAAAACAACTAAGGTTTGTTTGTGAACACAGCGTCCATCTAGACATCTTTTCTGGAAGAAACAGTCACTAGGTCTACCAAGCCAAGTGTCTTCAAGAATGTTGTATCCTTTCTACTGAAGTCATCAGCAACAATACAGATAGAGCAATCTAATTTAAGCAGTAGCGTTGACGAAACTTGGTCCTCAAAAAGCTTTAGCTCTGGTGCTGATGTGTCAGGAGCAATATGTTTCCGGCGATGGCTGATGGAAAGCCACTTAAGAACCGGTTTGCATTTAACTAAATGGCAGCTAATAAAGTTAGTTGAGTATGTGAATATTACGCTTTCTGAGTTGCACCAACCTTGATTGACGTAAATCGTAACGACACCACCATGAAACGGGGATTTCCTAAGCGGTCAGTCCTGAAGGGAAAATAACCATCGAGTTGAATTACACCATTTCTCACATCAGTATGCAATCAGATTTCTTGTAGCAGAGTGATTTCTGTATTAACATAGTCATTTCGCTGCATAATGGCACTGAGGTTACTGATTGTAGCAACAAGCGAGCGTACATTGCTGGAGAGAATCTGAGGGAATTACGCTTTGTCGACAGAACAGTGAGAGGCCCGAAACCAGCCAGCACAATGCGTTCGCTATTTTCCAAAACCTTTATTCCTACTTCGTTTGAGTGTTCCTGACTTTATGACCGTGTTTGATGAAACACGAATTTAAGGCAGTATCGCGTAACGTTTTCAAATGCTTGAAAGAGTAAGATAACCTTGGCATTGAAACTTGATCAGCAAAAACAAATTGCTGCAAAGTTACAAATAAACTAGCGAATATGCAGTCGGTATTGCAAAATAATCTTCCAACGAGAACAGCAACGGAGGAATTTGAATGCTCCGCCAACGCTTCACATTATTATATGGACAAGCGAGTCCTTCGGGACTAGTGCACAGTAAACCTTCAGCTGGCCCACTTACAGAGGTTGCATTAATAATGAATGCTTCAGCTCAGGTGGTCAACATACAATTTACGGAGGCGGTCAATCTATCCAAGTCTGATTCCATAGGTTTACATAATAACTGTTCGAGAAAATTAGAAACAGTCAACTTAGAGAGGGGGTCGAAATATGGAGGTGGTCAATATCGGAAGCCATACTGTACCACTATTGTGTGCCTGTCGTCCCCTAGTTCATTTCTTGCACTCTAAAAGAAACAGTGGTGCTCAGTTACAATCTTCCATCTAGAAATGACGAAAAACAAAATATGTGCGTCATGCAATATGAAATTTCCCGAGAAAATATGCCGAACTTGAGCCCCATGTGTCTGTGAATTTGTCATTTTATCCTTAATGCGCAAATCCCTTATTTACTGAAGCATGAATTCTACATCAACTTTCGATGTGGTTCTTGTATAACATGAGCAATGCAAAATTATTTATTTTGGGTTAAATAGCAAGTATTTGACAAGTCCCGCAGAATGGTTGGGGTGAATATTATAAAATCAAAAGGTAGATGAGTTATCTAGCAAGAGTCAAACGAGATAAATTCGTTGCGAAATAAGGATATTTTAACACAAAAATCCAATATAAACATACGAAACAACACGGGGTGTAGTGATTATCGACGTAAAGCGTAAGAAAAGTAAAATATGGTCGCTCACTAATAGGCCGCCTACTTGGATGCATATGAAACATGAATCCAGTAGAATGGCATGTTTAATGTAGTCCACAATAGCGCAGTTTTTAGCAACGATTTGCTGGGAGCTAAGAGCAGCATCCAACAATTTTTTGAAAATGTCCAAAGTAAGGGACGATACAACTGAGTCTGGGAGAGCGTTCCAGAGTTGGAAACTCGAAGGGAAAAGCAATTCCGTCGACATTCTAGGCGGCTGTATTGCTCACTCAGTTTCAACCAGTTACCTCTGAGTATGGTGTTGTGACTAAGTTTCAACAAACGGCGGCATACATGGTTGGGGCCACTCAATATTTAGTACACTTATATGAGATCGCCATGCAGTCTTTGGTAGCGTTCACTGCAAACTCCCAGCAAGTTCAGATTTCGCTGGTAAGAGTGACTGAGTAGGCCCTTTACATTCTTTGTTCCTCTGCGTTGTGGTACATATAACGCCTCTAGGTCACGCCACAACCAACGTTGCCCGGCTTTGATGGCGTGTTTAACGTGAGAGTGCGCTCAGGAATAATGCGTCGTTGGTAAGATTGATGGGCTAAATCTCCCAATTGCCCTTCGCAGTAGTCCGACGTGATGGTTGCCTCTTTTCACAGCTGCCTCACACTGTTTTGAACAGTTGAAATCGCTCACTTCCACACACTAAGTTCACGTTCCTGGGAGCTGGTCTGCAATCTGTGTGCCCCAAGCGAATTCGTGTAGTCATGTCTATGACATAACTGTACAAGGTGACATTTGTCTATGTAGGAAGGTAGAGCGTCCTGAAGTGACCAGTTAGAAAACGGGTCAAGATCCTGCTGGGTGTTTCGTGATCGTCCAGACCTCTGATCACTAGCCATACATTAATATCATCTGCGAAGCATAGGAAATCGCAAGCAACTGATCTCGATAGATCGTTTATGAAAAACAAGAATAGCCCCGCACTCCACATCAACGGCGTCGGACAGGAATTTGGACTCTCACCATCAATCATCGTTCGTTTAGAAAATTGTTTATCAAACGCCGGATTTTGTCGCCAATATCATAGGTTTGAAGATTAAAGAGAAGAATTCGCTGGCCTAAGTGATCAAAAGCTTTTGAGAATTCGAGGTCGTTGGCCTCAACTCTTGCTCCACCATCAGTTGCTTTGATCTAGCTATTCCGTACAATTAACCGGTTAATAGTACATAAGTGCTTTTGCTTGAAACCATGTTGCTCCCGGACTATTATGCTGTGTTTTTTCTAGATAATGTATTGTTGCCTCTGCGATCATTAGTTTCATTAATTTAGAAAGTACACGAAGCAGGATTACCAGACGGTAATTGGTAGGGTCAGTGCGACTACCTCCCTTGTGGATATGAGTGATGGCCCCTCGATTCCATATTTGTGAAATTTTGTTCTCTAAACAGTGCTGATAAAAAATGCCCAGTAGTTCTGTTAGATCATTGTTTACTGTCTGCAAGACCATCAGCCTATTATCGTATACTCCAGGCGAACTGTGGGTACGCAGATATAACAACTTCCTCGACACAGTTTCTGCAGTGAAGTTGCTGTTGGGTAGACCTGAAGGTGGAGTAATCGAAACGAGGAGAACAATCGGGTTATTTACCTTCTAGAACTTATTGAAGTAATGAAGTCTTACGAGATCGGCTGCTTCCATTGCTGACCGCGTCCACCCAACAGCCATGAGCAGTGCTGGTATTCCGCGCCTTGACCTAAGAAGGACATCACCATGTCTGTATAGGAATTTGAGGTTTGTGCAGAGTTGCTTCATTAACTCCTGCTGATGCGTCATCTTTTCCTCGAGGATTAAGTTTACACAGAAGTTACGTTGTACCACATATGCAGTCTAGTTTTCGACCTTCGTTCATTCCTTGTGAGCTAGATATGCCAGTTAGTTCAACGGCATACATTTAAGTGTTCTAGTCCTCAGAAACTTCGCATTTTATTTGACGGTGGAAAATGTTCGTGTTTGGATGCGTGTGCTACCAATATGCTAAACGCCTCTGTGAACGTTTTCATAGCGACGTCTGCAGCGGCGAATATTCTGGCCCTAACCAATTAGTATTGAGCAATGGACGGTTGATCCGCAACGGAACTGGCGTTAAAGAATTGACCAAAGAATTTATTCAATAATGTTAGAGCACGTGCAACCTACTATGAAAAGACGCAGCTCGGAAAGCAGAAACGCCTTTCTTAATACATTCCACTTTTATCAAGACCACTAAAAGGCGAATCTAGTGACCTTCATCTGTCCTTGCCCAGGTACAATGTTGCTCTTAAAAAAGGTGAGCGTAATATCGCTTCTAGATGAAAAAAGGTGTCACGCGTTTTCGCAAATCCCAGCAAAATTAAGATTATTCATCGGAATTTACTTGATCCGTCACTGTCCAGCTGAGTTTACCTCTGCTGATTACCCTATAAATTAAAGAAATCCGCTTGAGGTGAGACCTGTTCTTTAAGATTATGAGAGAGGCAGATATTCAACAAGACCCAATAATAAGTGCAAACTTTCTGTACTTTGAATTTCCCCCAACAATGTGCATTCCGCATTGCAGACATACCAGCGGAAATAAACGTCTGTTGCGGATGTAAATTGCTTTTGTTCCATTGCACATAATTAGGCATAAATTAGATCAAGTTATTACTTTGGTATCACTCTTTGCCACTGCCAATTAAGGGATTTTGTAGTAAAAATGCTAAGGAGAAAATGGAACCCGTTGTTGGGGAAACGCTTTTGTCTTAAATGCACACGTCACACATAATTTGAAGGCTTACTTGTTATGCCTTAGGGTGAATACTATGGTGTAGACAGTTTCATAACCTACAGGTAAATACTATATTGCTTTAAAAAATAGATGTGTACTGTGTGATAATCGTGCACAAGAGATCCATAATTAAATCATATCAGTATGGCTCTCCTATTTGTGGAATTACAAACGTTTACGGAAAGAATTGGCTATGTTTATCAGTCAAATGAAATACCCACCTGTTTAGTGAGGAATGTTTATCAAAGACCTGTAATTTTAGACACTTTTAGACATACTACCAAGTAAATAATAAAAAATCCTAAGAGTCTTCACCAGTATAAACTACCGGTATCGATCAGCTTCATCTGTTATTGTTTGTTCGCTTTCCTTCTTCTTAAAGACTTTTCAGGGAGAGAAACACGGAATGATAAATTGTACTTTCATGTTCTAATCACTCAAAGCTGTCTTTATTGCACTACGGAAAACATAGAGCGATGTCTGAGACGTGTCGTAGTAATTACACTCCGTAGGTTATATGTTTCGATCCTATCTTGTTGATTTATCTTATGGGATATACAGCCAAGTCCTGGTGCCCTAGTTTGGTCTACGGCTCAGATTATCATGTCATATAAACTCTAGTTAATGGTAAGGATAGTTGTGAAGTTCAATTCTGAGTCCTCAGAAAAGTAAAACCGCTATGCGTTAAATTTATAGCATTTATGGAATTGCTTAAGTCGCCTAATATGCATTGATTACGAGTGTGCCAATTCGGACTCAGTACTTGCCCACAGACCCAAGATAAACGAAGTGGCATTAAGCTGTGGATGTCATGAGACATTAAAAGCATTGGAGTGTGATAAAGGCATCTGCGCGACGTGGATTTGATGGGCATACGCGTCAGGTGTTAGGCAGAATTGAGCGGATACCTACAGGAGAACGGGGCTGTATGTGTTTCCGTTTAAAAGTACTTACTTGTGGTCAAGGAACAACTTGTAGTTTAATCGTAGCTTCCTGTAAGTTCAAGGTAGCTGAGTGATGCTGTATTTAGTCACGGCCTACCTAAACAAAACTCGTTCTCATTGGTGGGTTGTAAAGGAGAAGTAAAAACGCGGAATAAACTGGAGAATTAGCAAGAAAACAAAATTACCCTTTCGCCGCAAACTCGCCTTGACGCAGTTTTCTTAACAAACCTGCGCTTTATTCTTTATCCTTAATTGATGGCTTCCAGTGAATTTGCAAAAGTGATGTATTTCTCTCGAGATTGAAAGTGATATTCTAATTTCTCACCAGTTTTAGACTTAAGGACACCGTGAACTATTACACTGGTGTATTTTGTTAACTTGGCTTTCGTGAACTCTCTACTTTAATGTACATCAGTTAAGTTAGTGACGTGAAGCACTATACTGTTTTCTGCCTGGCTGTTTAATTTTCTCCTCACTCATGACTCTTCACCGGGTAGATACTAAGCCTATGTTAACGGCACATATACAAGAAGCGTTTTCGGTAGTCAGTAGAAGCTGGATGCACAGTTGGTCTATCCATTCAATGATGAGCTACACATTGTATGCAGTACCACTTGAATCGTCTACAAATCACACTGGGTCACCGATAATTTTTGATGTAGTAGGGATGAAGTTATATGCTGCTGAGTAAAGATACCTCTCGGATAGGGGATGACATCTATTACCACTGAGAAATAAGCTACCAATATGTGTGCTAAAATTAGCAGTTCCAGTCAGCAAATCCGCTTCACTGTGATGACACTTACATAAGGCCCTAAGGACGTGAATGCTCATTTAGGCAAATGCATAGGCCAACTACAAAGTAAATTGAATGTGGCCCAAATTAGCCAACATAAAATTACTTCAAGATAGTACAAATAAGTGTGTTCACATTTCCCCGAAGTAGACGAAGTATTTCACGGGATCAAGCATAAAAATAGGAATCTTTGTATGCAAACCATAACAAACGTATGTACACTTAATGCACCTGTCTTATCATGGATAGGTCAAGTAAATTTTAGTATTTCAATCCTAGTCACTAGTACCTGATTTAGTTAAAAATGGATTTATTCAATTAACTTTGGACGATTTAAAACATCATGTTTACTTGAGTACCCGGCTAGGTATTTAGAGTGCAGAGCCAAAAGTGCACATATCTCACCAGCTACACAACATTCTCAGTTCAAATGTATTTACCATGTCGATTAAGTGGACTATTCCGGTA
This sequence comes from Dicrocoelium dendriticum, assembly GCA_944474145.2. Classification (NCBI taxonomy): domain Eukaryota; kingdom Metazoa; phylum Platyhelminthes; class Trematoda; order Plagiorchiida; family Dicrocoeliidae; genus Dicrocoelium; species Dicrocoelium dendriticum. The sequence continues at coordinate 8,087 of CALYDF020001345.1, forward strand.
AATCTTCCTTAGGATTGTGCATCGAAATGTTTGCAGAGCAAGCAGTGGCTCAGAAGTATTAGCTTATCACGCAATCAGCCGATGTCAAGATCCATTTGTCAGTATGCCACTCAACAACGTTTGTAGCAGCGCGAACTAATTGGTGGTATACCCCATGGGAACTTGACCAACATTATTCCTGTTTCCCACTGCATATAAAATATTTAATAAAACACATAGGGCTAAGGCTGGTAACGGGCTGATGCGTATAAGGATCGCCTGGTTGCAGCATAACACCACTTTAAAACCTATCGTCGTTAATCAGTTGGATTTGATATTAGTCTGGGAAGTATTAATCCAGCAAATTTAGAGAAGCAAAACACAAAATTGCGCATATATTGTAGTGTTCCGGTATGTATACATTTGTTGCACACGAATGAAATACCGGGTAGAGGTTTTACGTATAATATATACAAACAGGCGGTTGTTGCGACGGAATTGATTCTGCATTGAAGCCTTCCTTTTGGAAAGCCATTTCGTGCAAAAACTTTTATCCATTCCGCCAATAATCATCTCTATATTTTGAGTACGGTGATATAGTTTAACTTACGCTAATCGTAGACACCACACATTTATACTTTGGGTGGTCCACTCCCGAGCTAGCGACTGCGATTACAAACAGCAACCAACAAGTTTCACGGATATTTAACTGACCACCAACTCCAGAAGTTATAGCAAGTTAGCCGCCGTTCGGATCCGTTTTTCGGATATATATATATATATATATATATATATATATATATATATGGGGCTGATGTTGCATTCTTGATGCTTCTTCACCACAGTTGGGCCAAACCAACTTACACTTAAACTAGGTATTTTTAAGCTATATAAATTTCATTCCACTTTATTCGTTTTGTTTTGCCTACCTGCATAATCTTCTATTAACTGGCCACGTTGCTTATGCTTACTGCGCTTATCTTTGGTAACGTTGTTGCGTTTGTAGCATTTTTAAGTGACTTGTGGACATTTCTTACTTATCGCCGATTCGTTGCTAACCATCGTACTTCATATGGTAATTTAGCGAAAAGTTATGCCACCGTATCTGTAAGCATTATTGGGTTTATTTTATTTCAACTTGTCGTTACAAGTGAATGGCTGCCGCTTGATATCCCCGGTCTGACTGCGCTTGATGTGCATGTTGACAAGGTGCCTACCTGTCTATTACCCACTACCTCGTTCATACTAGCTGCAGGAGACAGTTGGTAGTTGCTGGAGGGGACGGGGTGCACGGTCCTTGTGGCCGTGCTAGGCTCGAAGCGCTGTTCTATGCAGTCAGTGTGGAGTGGACTACGGTCCAGCCACCGCCTTGTGTGAGCTTGATTCCCAAATAGAGGGTTTTTGTTTTTGCCTGTGAAGGAGCGTGGGCCGGCTCCGTTGATGAAACCTAGCTCCCATCCACCTGCCTCCCGGTTTTATTCCTTCGGGTTTACACTGGGTATGGAGTGTGTGGATACAACTTTGGGTGGTGCAGCGCAAGCCACTCCTGTTCCGCTTTGTAGGTGCAGACGTCCTGTGGCTCTTCCCATGGAGGCCCCAGTGACAGGCAAATCCGGATACAGATGCCACCATACCATTTGTATATATTGGACTGTCGCCGAACACTGAAGAACCGTAAATCCGATTGACCTGAATTGCATGTGACATATTATATCACTACATGTTCTGAGAAATAAAATTCATGGGAAACAATGCCATTAAGCATTTATGCACTGCTTCTTATTCTCATAATGTGGGTTTACAATTTTACTCTTTAGTGAACACAATCATCCTTCGGCATTGGTCAAACCGACTACAATTTGTCATATGTGCGCATAGATGGAATTCAGCGGTAGTAAATATACGTTGCTTTATCACAGAAGATAGTTATGTGTAGTCCGTTATCCAGTACAAAGTTATCGCCGCAACTGCATCAGTCTATTCTGTCTGTGTTCCCATCGCAGACATGTCACTTGCGACAAAGCGGCAAGTAAATACTCATCTTATCTGCCCATTGTTTTACTAATTGCCTGATTGCCAGGCAAATGCCATCAAAAGGCATTCGACTCTGCATATCTCCGTTAAAATCACAATATCTAGCCAATACCAGTTTGAGTGCAGCGTACATATGCTGCTATTTACAGGAACCAACAGCATCAATAGCATATGAGGTATAGTTGTCTAAGAGACTTGAAGGAGTTTTGCTACCAAACATCACGTACAATGGAAAAATATAACGGTGATTTTATGCGGATACAAAAGCTAATGCTTAGCGGTTCCCGTAGGATGGTTATGGTAAAACTCCAAAAATATAAAAAGATAATTAACAAAATTGGGTTTACACCAGGGAACTCACTGAAGTTTACGCAGTATAGACTGTAAATCCAAGGTAAATCCATCAGCAATGACAGCAAATTTGATCTTTGTAGAAATCTTCTATCCTTCTGGTGTACACATAAAGGAGGTGAAAAACGTTGATCGAAAGCTTTGATTTGACCACCAGTGAAATCGCTTACAGACACTTGTGTTGATCCATGGGTAATGGGTCAGGTAAGATGGTGCAGCGAAATAACTACATGGTCAACCCTGGATTTGAACTATGCCAGCCTGGGAGCACATATGACAGACTCCGGTAAAGCATTCCACGTTCTGCAAATGCCTAAGTAAATAAAGTCCAACGACATTCCAAGCGACTTTACTGCTGTGCCAGCTTGCGATGGTTGCCTCTTAAATTGCTGTTGTGGCTGAGCTCTAGTAAGTAGCTGCACGTGTGATTGGGATCTCTCAAAATTTGGTAAGTCAAGATGAGCTCGCCGCGCCATCGGCGATACTGTCCGTTGCAGGACCCCGAGCACTTGTGGCCTTCTTTCATACCCCAAATTATACAGCCCCTTGGCATTTTTGGTTGTCCGGCGTTGGGGTATCTAAATGGCCAGACCTGAATTGCGTATTCCACATATGTCCGAATGTGTGAGCCGAGAATTTGTGGAAAAATCGAAAGGTCGAATCGTCCGAATATACGATTCAGGAGGCCCACGTGGTGCGTGCTCTTCTTGATGCCGTTTCAGTCTGATTCCAACATCCAAGATCATCTTGGACAAAACGTCCCAAATCCTTCTTGCCAGAAGACGTTGGAAGCTCCTGGTAAAGGAGTTTGTAGGAACGCACCAACTATCGCCGTAGGTGTAGCACTCTGCATTTGCTCACATTAAATTGAAGCAAATTCTGGATTGACCATGCGTCTACTCTATCCAGATCAGTTTGAATTGTTGTGATGTCAACTGGTGTATTGCTTGCCCTCCACACCTTGATGTCATCAGTATAAAGGAGGAAATTAAGGCTTATGATGCGTGTGATATCCTTAATATACGTCAGAAGTGATCGCGGTCCCAACACCCAACCCTGTGTTACTCTGCATTCAACTCGGATGGTATCTGACAGCGATTTACTCACACGTACTTCCAGGCGTCGGTATAGAAGAACGCTTCTGATCCTTCCTAAGAGAGGATCATCAATTGCTAAGGTCTGGAGTTTGAGAAGCAGAATGTTATAGCCTAACCGGTCGAACGTCTTTGAGAAGTCAAGAAGACTACAACAACTCCTGCGCCACAGTCTGCTTCTTCAGTCCAGCTGGATCTTGCTAGTAGTAGATTTGTAGTGCACGATCGATTTCGTCGGAAGCCATGCTGTTCCGGTGCGAGATAGTTAAATTCTTCCAACTAGGCCGTTAGCGCATCATGACCTTTAAAAGAACCGGTAGTAAGATTATAGGACGGTAGTTGGCCGGATTGGAATGGCTAACACCCTTGTGTATAAGGGGAATCATCCCGTGTTTCCACATGTCGGGCACGTATAATTCGTCAAAACAGTGTTGGAAGAATCGAGCCAGTTATACTCTGTCCCCCAGCGGCTAGCGAATGAACGTACCGTTCATGGGCGAGTACTTCACAATTCAATGGGCACTACCGCATTACTGGTAAATCTGTACAGGATCGTCAAGAATAGTTTGGAGAAACACCGTTATGGTAATCTAAGTAAGAGCAAAAGTAACGAGATCAGCGAGATGTTACAGTGCAATGGTGGGTTTCGCGTTGAATGCTAGGTTTTGTCCGACCACAACGGTATTCATCACAATCTGTTTGGTACCTTTGCACGCATGAAGCGCAGGTGGGCCGTCAATATGTTATCCGGAGCCATTACATATAGGCCATTGATTCTAAGCAAACGCTTGTTATATTGGTTAATGACTCATGTTGTAGCCAGCGTTGGCGAATAGATGGGGTAGTTTACCGAGTTGGCTAGTCTGGTCATAAATATTCCATCATTCAGTTAGGCAACGCCATCTGTGCAAATACTATGAAAACTACTAACCAGCATTGTTAACCTGCTTTTGTTTCCGAATAACAGTTAAGATGTTATATTCGTGTTCAAAGCTAATTTTTTTAGATGAGCGGGTGGAATGTAGATCGACTATTAGCTTTCTCTTGTTGACCCCATGTGAATTGTTAGTTCGTCCCGCAGTGTTCTAAACGCGAGGGGTCTGGTTATGTTCCTTAGATTGTGGCACTAAGCACAATGTACCGATGTACATAACTTGTTTCTCCTCAGCGCCGACTGCATAGCTGCACATAACAGCATCCAAATGCGATTAGTTATGCAATAGAGACGTCAGCCAATAAGATGCGGATTACTCATATGTTTGCGTACCTGTCCACAGCGTAGTACCAACCAGCTACCACCACCAATCCGAAACAGTTTGCTCAGCGCTGTCATTGTTTAGTCATTACTCAAATTCTTGAATGTTTTGTGATACACTGTGATATTAACTTCGAATTGCCTTTTTCCAGCATACTGGTCATGCTGAGCGCTGCAAACGTGATTTCGTAAAAATACGGCTGCTGGACTGAGGGAAATGCAGTATACTGACTCGAATCAAGAGCGTGTTCCAGTTCACACTGCTGGCTACTAATGTATTGCACCATCTTCCTTACTTATCTTGAACGACTGGACAGGCAGGGGTGTGGCTTGGGTCCGGGTACGTCGGATGTATTAGTCGGTAAGTACTCATACGGTTGAATAAAGAAAAGCAGACGCCTTAATACTAGAAAGGTTTTTTAGACATCTCCGATGCGGACAAGTGGTAATGTGATCCTTTTAAGCAACAACATGCCCACGCCCACCGAGTATTTATTGTACTGTACGTTGCAGATATTTCTGTACTTATAGTGATTCTACCAAGCCTGGAACAAAAGAGGCGGACGCCACCTCGTTTACTTCAAACCCATGTACAAAACATGCCCATGTAGCGAAAGATAGTAGTTTTCGCATGGATTTGCCTGCTTACATTCGGATTTTTTTGTCAATCAACAAGGAACAATGATTTATCACGGGATAAAAGCAAGTGCTTGACACGTTTCGCAGGATAGTTGCAGTGAGTATGATGAAATCAAAATATATCTGAGTCATCTTCCGAACCTGTGCCGAGATGAATACTTTGATAAATAACATCAGTGTAAAATTTAAAATAAAATCAAGCTCAATGCCACTGCCTTTTGCGTTTACAACAGGAATGGGATGAAAGCCTTATCAGAATTACAACAGGAATTGTTTGGGGTGCTAACCTTCCAGATCAGGTGCGTTCACTCCGTTTGGTGGGTGTCACCGGTGTCTCCAACAACCCAAACATTCGATAGCTTCTAAATGAGTTAATAATTTTGATGTTGCTATACTACTGTACACTGGAGGGAACACTACCAACAAATAACTTAGCACGGACATCTTGAATAGTTAGACACGTTTGTTGTTAAATTTTTTTAGCAGACAGGCTGTAATAACAAAATATGAGTGTGCATGCGTCCTGTCAAATATCGCCTTTTTAGCGGCATTGCAAGTATAACCAACTGCGTTAAGTTACTACTGCGCAGGTGAAAATAAGCACCTACTTCTTCATATACATTACCGGTCTTGAGTTAGTGGTGACGCATCGGTTTGCAATTTATTTCTCACGGTTAGCTTGTAGATCAACCTTTAATGAAAATACGAACTTGAAGTAAAGTGCCTCAGCGAACCACCTGAAAACAGGGGTCTTGTTCGCGCTATCTATCTTTTCTTTTAATGAGAAGTTGGAAATTTACTCGTATCGCACAGCGTAGTATGTCAGCGTGACTGGGACCATTGAATCGCATCAGTTTCTGAGCTAACTTATCACCTTTTAGACTCGTTTACATTTTATTCTACTAAAATGATACCATACTCATTTATATATGTACATCTTTGGTTATGGTCCGGTGAGTTTTATTATTGATACCTCTCCTAAACTTTAAAATCGGTATGTTGTTACTATTAGCTGACTGTGTCCCATGGTAAGGTTCGACATGTACTTCCCTTAAATGTCAGTAATAGTAGCGCCTTTAAACTATATTTCCTGCTTCATTGTGTTTTGTCCCGAGCAGAAGAATGTAAACTCTATGGACTCAGTTAAATGTTTATTAAATTTACTCATGAGTTTGGGAATAGTTACATGCATGCCAGTCAATACCAGTTTTGAAACTATACTCATCCAAACTATGAAATCAAAATCCTTACTGTGTATGGGCCAAATTTAGATCAGTGCGATTCAGATGTAGCCAATGTATTCCGAATGCAATACACGTTAAGACTGCTCGTTTCATATGCCTTCTCAAGTGTGAGCAACAGCGCTTGTTTTGAGAAATATCGCATAAATTAAGCGATATCAAAACTTAAGCGGAAGTAGCAGGCATGGTGGGCAAACAATTACTTGACTAACACCGGACATTTAAGCCTACGTATCTATGCAACCCCTGTGTCGAAGTGCACTTCAGTGCGCAAATATATGCGCATATCATTAAAACGTCCCACAATATAAAGCACACTAATTCAGTGGCAAAGGTGTTAATCCTACCTGAGGAGTAATATCGGTATGCAAATAGAATTATACTTATGTCTCCAGGATAGGCGACACTAGCCTCATGAGAAACTAGATTTGTCTCCTACAGTTTGGGCCCACTAGGCTCCGATTATTTGTTTGTTCCTTCTAGAGTCTGTCGCACAATATGATGTTGAAAGGTGAAAGGACAAAGAAAGCGATGCACAACTAACTAAAAACTAGGGCTTTACAATAAAAGACACCGATAAATTTTGTGAATCCAGAGTTATTTACAATGGAATATATATATATATTATATCATTATTGCGACATATGTAATAAGTGTACAACCAGTGGCAGCAGAATTTTTGACTGCAAAGGTATCCAGTATATATCCTCGGCCGCTTGTATGGACATTGTCGAAATTTAGATTATCATGGGTACGTAAATAGGGTTCCCGAAGGAAGCTCGGAAACTGCCATTGACAGAATGCTGGTTATTACATCTTAGCCATTTAATTTAGCTCAATAGCACTTAAGCCATCCAAATAACACATGTACAGCTTTGACTCAGCAACGCTAGATACTATTAACCTTAAAAGACCATTTATATTAAAAAATGTAATGTAAACATCATAATAAAGTTTGCTCTGATAGAGGACAAACAGGCGGAAGGGTGCTTTGTGGAGTAAGCGCAGTTCTATACGTAAGAGTCCGTTAATTGTTCTTGTATATTTTTTAACTCAGACCAACAATCATCCCATTCATTGCATGTATCTCTAGCTTGGCCCTCGTAGCTGCCTACACGGTGCGTTCAAATCGTAGGTGGTTCACTGGTGTCAGTAACATGCAAGGGCGTGTTCTTGCAATATGTGTTGTCATTCAAAGTGGACATTAAAGCAAAATTGTTTTGAAAAACAGACAATTTGTACAAAAATAGAAATGGCGAGTTTTACCATTATGTTGGAAAACATTGTTCATAATAAAAGGAATTATCACGGCGCAATCTGAAGTCAATGCTCTGCAAAACTTTTGTAAACTCCATGCATTATGTGGAGAAAAACATTTTCTGCAATTAACGGCGTTAGAGCTATTCTTACTCCTCTGATATTGGTCTTTTCTTGAGACGGTGATAAGCAGTTAATGTCAGTGTTATGGATCTGTGGGGAAATGTCTTATAACAAGTAAAAGTAGCAAGAGCTTAGCGAGTCCCGTAGGATTTTCGGGGTGCAAAATTACACTGAAATGCAATATCGAGAAAAAGGCACATGTTGCAAGACTCACCAAGATGCATGAACCTTGCATAAAACAAAATCGCGAAAATGGTGATCAGGCCATTCACCGGTAACTTGTAAGTCGACGGTTGTCCTACGTGCAACTTGGCCAATACACTTAGGATACACATAGTCTGATTGTTAATCCTGTTTAATGGGGCCACTGAGACAGTAAACTGGTCATGTGAACTGCAGGTGTGAATCGAGACACATTAGTGGTAGCACCTTTTTCACCCGCGGTTACTCTCATGGCTTGGCTGTACCATTACAGTTAACCTTGGAAGCTCACTTCTTAGACAAGATAAAATCCAACATTTCACGTAGACTGTAAAGCATTCAGTTAAAGCTGTTACCGCTGGCAGTTTCACATTGACAGTTTGTGATTTATACAATCGAAAAACTTATGAACTACTGCAAGAACATGCCAGAGGTAGTGTTGAGCAATATTCTCATCTGAAAGCGTCGTTACTTAGTTTTCACCACCATGGTGTGCGGTATATTCCATACAGTTCCACGTTACTCTACTTAGATATTGCCTACCTCGAAATTGGAGCGCAATGACTTACTGAGTGAACAAAAGCTGTTCTCCATTACCTCGCTGAGATACTGCGAAATGGCTCTAATGTATATTGTTTTTAAACACTGCTTGGTATAACAAGTTCGGTCAACCGGAGTATTAAAACCAGTAAAAAAATTTAATGTTGCTTACGTAGGGGATATACTTAAGCGAGCACAACTGCGCTAAAGTAGTATATAAAAGTAATTTCTAGTAATGTAGTGGATCCCATCCTACTGATTGGAGATTTCAGTGAATATCAGACAACAGCATTAGACATCCTACTGTCTGCAGGATTAGGATGTATGCCGACCAGTGTCTATTTCATTACGCCCTAGATGAGGGACCTCAGTAGTCAACCCAAAATGAATTACAATTCAACGTGAGCACATGCAAGATATCTTCCATACGACACCACAGCGCATAATCCTACAATCTAGAAGCGCAAGTAGTGCAGCGCACTTTCGTTGAGCGTGACTTTTGCGTACTGGGTCGGGACGATTAGGGTTGTTCCAGACAACCGAAAACTGGTCGAATGCTTATAGCGAACACGTAGGTGGGCGTTCGAACAGATAAGTATCGCTATTTTCCGACAGATGCTCAACGGGTTGTTTGCACTCATGTCGAATCCGTATTTCATGCCTGGCTGGCATTGCTAAAACATGACTTCACTGCGCTGGAACAGCTTCAAAGCCATGATTCCAAATACGGCACTCGAATGCGTAACCTCCTGAATGATCAAATGCTAAAGCATTTGAAGTTATTTAGTGGAAATCATTCTCGATTATGAGGCGATCTGAAAAGGGCATACTTGCTTCCGTACGATCCAAATCATGTCTGCCGCTCTAAATTACAACTAAGCAGTCATTCAAACCTGAAACATCACTCCTTGAAACTGACAAAAATTCAGACACCTGAAGTGCTGCAGAATGTTTTACTCTATACTTGAATGCTACCAATGGAAGGATTACCCCAACCAGTTGTTTCTGCACATACTATTGCCATATTAAATATACAATTGGATGACGCAACCAGTCAATTAAAATTTGATTCTGGACGCTATCTTACATATATACTCCTGGGCGCTACCTTTGAAGTATTACTTCTTAACTTTTGATGATATGAAACTACACGGAATGCAGGGCCAGTGTATTACATAGGATAAGTCCTTTATTTTGGCAGTAAAGTAATGCTTGTTTTTTCCTTAATATCTTTTGAGAACCACACCAGACTACCTAAGTGGCATTCAAACCGATCAGTCACATTCCGCATAAATTCATTGTTCACTGCATCATCACAAGATTTTTCTGCTGAGTGACGATAAAGAGACCTGAAGAGAAGACGACGGCATACCGTTAATGACAAAAAGCGCAATGGTGCTATATGTTGATCGATAACGTGACACAAGCAGGAAGCACTGTTGTCCAAAGGGAAACTACAGTGCTTCGTGGGCTGCAACTTTGCAGCAAGTCGAGAAGTGGCACAGCCTGTATGTAATGAACACAGTCTCAGACAAGCAATGTGCAGTCCAACACTTCACATCAATCGCTTGAACATCCAATGGGATAAATAGTTTAGTTATTATTAAGCACGGTGAATTTAGGTAAATAGAGAAACTGTTGAGACAACAATTACCAAATTGCTAGTCGAGTCCGAAAGGTCTGTACAATAACAATTGTGGGCGTAAAGGTAAGTTTGTGCATTGGTGATGGTTTAGGGTCAGTGCAAGGGTTATGGCTATCCTCCGTGCTACATGTTAGTGAGAATACAATCATCATCTCGTAGGGAACAGGCACTGATTGAATCCACAGTATATCATTATGACGTGTAATTAACCTCATGTAAAAGCTAATCAAATCATAACATCCCAACTCCTTTCTGCGCCAATTTATACGGTAGACTGAGCGTGACCAATCTGATGTGGATACCTGCAGTTATTTCACTTTTGCTTGACTCCAATTCTGTTCTGCATAACAGCATTCACTACAGCCTCTTTGCTTGATAATGCAAACATTCCTTGCTTCCATTGTCATTTCTATGATCAGGGTTTTCAGGACTCGCAGTCGCCGGTTACGCTGTGAATGTGATCGATTTAGCCCCCAATTTTTCTGGTTTAATAATGGGATTCGCAAACAGTGTAAGCACATTTACAGGTAAGCCCAGATACTTTATGTACTGCCATTTATTTCATAACCTTTTCTATTCTATGCCCTTGTTTATCCAAACTTATGCATAATGTAATTCATCCGAAGGACAGTGTGTTTGAGTATGTTAGAAGATGAATTAAGGCTAATTAATTACGAATCGAATAGAGGGGCGCGAATTTGTGGCTACATGATGTCGACGGTGATCTTGCCCCTTGGGTTCGCGCTGCGTTTTCTATGAATTGAATTCGGGGTTTGGCATAAATCCCTTGATGTTAGAGTGGGCACTGACTACAGACTCAAAATAAGTGAATTATAAAATGAAGCAATAGATTTCGCAGCTGGTTAACTGCTGATAATTGCAAAATGGTTATCAAATAAAGTGCTACTTTGCCCATATTAACCTGATGTTGTTAAATAAGCGGAATGCAAGCGCAATGATAAGTGTAAACCTTACTGCACATCAAAAAGGAGCATGCCTGTAGTTTGCCAAGTTGTTTGACAATCGCATATTTTATGTGTATCTTGAAGAACGTGGAGGTTTTACGCCGTCAGTGTTTCGGTGACAATCCTATGAACACATATATCCTAATACTGAACTGTTCCGAATGCGAATATCTGGACTGTAAACCAACAACAGAACAAACCTTGCATTTTTACAGTGCGGTCGCAATTTTGCTGCTAAGCCGGATTAACTCCCCAATTCTCATCTCCCTCGCGTGCGCCAACAATTATACGAGCCAGCTTGAATAGGGATATTCAGTGTAATCCATCTTTTAGGTATCATCTTTGAGGATCACATTTCATTTTTACATCATCCTACTCAAACCCTTCTGCAGCAGCACACCCTCGACATTTGCTACTTCAAAAACAGAACAAAAATGTTGGACCTCAAACGAAATCCAAAACTCACACATAAACGTACATTAACATTGTCCACACTATAGCTGGAGGTGTAAAAACCTCATCTACGATGTCGTAATACATAAAAGAAAATAAAGAAATTAAATGCAACAGTTTCATGCCAGCTGAGTTACCATCAACAGATGGGTATCGTTCCGGAAAGATACCAGCCGGCTAATAGGCAAACAAATAATTATCTACGATTATACTGTTCTACGAGATGAGACCGTGGTCGGAGAGAGAGGCTAAAAGGGATGGGGAGCGACAAAGATACTCAGAGCAGGAATCTCACTGCGGTCGACTTCTAACCATTTACGCAAGTGTATCTAGCCAAACGTGTTCTAGTTTTTGAACCCCAACAAGGGAGCTGAGAAGCTCCTACGGAGGTCAGCTTCCAAGTGAGGGCCTTCATTCCTCTGGACCAATTCATCGCATGGCCACCTCACTGCTTCTTCCATTCACAAACCCGGCGAGTAAACAACGCACGTCGCGGGAGTCAGTGGGCTAGCATGCGTAGCACGTGGCCGAGCCAGCAGATCCTGGTGCGTGAAATGACGATGTTGAGCGGTTCAGTTCCTTTTTCTGTGCCGTAAACAAGGCGTCGAATACGCTCGTTACTCACGCAGTGTTCCCACCAGATGTGAGCTAAATTACGAAGGCACAGGTGGTCGAAAGTAACTAACCTCTTTATGTCCGTTGATCTAAGGGGCCAGGTTTCGCAGCCATACAGTAGAGTCGAATTTACCGCCGCAACGTACACTCTACCCTTCATGGCGAGAGTGATGTCGCGCCGGCGCCATAGGTGGCGATGGTAAGTAAAAGCACCTCGTGCTTTTGCTATACGGTTACTGATCCGATCTTCGATCCCAAGAGCGACGATACAACTTCCCAGGTAGTTGAATTTCTGAACGACTACAAGCTGATCCCCCAAAGATCAGCGAAGGAGGCGGTCCAGGCCAATCTTGGAGGAACGCTTTGCATTTCGATTGTGCAAAGCAAAGCCGAAGCGGCTGACAGCCAGTGCTAATCTGTCCAGAGCGGCTTGGCACGTCTGGGAGCTGTCACAGATTAGAGCAATTTCGTCCGCATACTCAAAGTCAAGAAGTCGTTCTCCAGGGAGTAGCTTCACAACTTATATGTCGTGTCCTGTCAATGCAATTTCCAATACTTCATCAATAGCGAAGTTCAAGCAAGAAGGTGACAGCGGGCTTCCTTGTCTCACACAGCTGGAGATAGTAAATGGCGGAGACAGCTTGCCGTAAGCCCTCACTCTGCCCGTGCTTCGCGCGTATAGTGCGCGGATAATGTTTAAATTTTTCTCGGACACACTTTTGCTGAGTAGACAGTCCCAAAGGGCACATGATCAACCGAATCGTAGACATATTTGATGTCGAAAAATACAACTACGGCGGGCCGCCGATATGTGTGACGGTGCTCCAACGACTGAAGCAAAATGTAGATGTGGTCGACGCATCCCCGACCACGACGAAACCCGACTAGCTCCTCACGAACCTGGCTTTCACGAGCGCCATTCAATCTGTGAAGGATTACAGTCGAGTAATTTGGAGACGATGGGGATCAGACTGATTCATTTATGGCTGCTGCATCCCAAACACGAGCCTCCTTTGAAGATAGGAACTATAACGGAGCGACTCCAGTAAGTTCGGACAATTTCCCGCTCCCAAAGTTTCACTAGTAATTCGTGTAACTCATCAAAAAGAGCAAGGTTCCCGAATATGTAGAGGGCTGAATGTAGATCATCTGGTCCCACGGCCTTGTATAACTTCAACGGTCCGATATCACGCGCGATTTCTGAGCGAGAAGGCGGAACCCAAGGGACAGAATAAGATGCAGAGAGATCAGTGGCCGGTGAGGAATCTAACAATTTCGGCCTATTAAATTGCTTTTCAAAATGTTCAGCCCAACACTCCAAAGGTTTTGACAAGTTGTGACAAGTTTATCCACTCTCGTCATAAATTGTTTCACTGACGCCAGGTTTCCTACAGCCCATTTCCCTTGTATCCGACGGAACAACATTCCGATGGTTACAAAGGGCAGCGCCACTTCCATCTCTGATGCACGATGACAGCAGCAGCATTCGCGGTTTCTCTTCAGGCTAGCACGGAGTCTTGCCCGGAGCCCTTTGCGAGTTTCATTGTGTTCGCTTCCAGCAGGAATATGCTGGCGAACATCGATAAGCTCCTGAGACCGCATAGAGACCCAATTTCCATGTTGGCTATTAAACTTAGCACATGATGATTTACTAGCGGCTAGTAAGTTCCGGTAAACATGCGACCATTGACCTTCAATTGTATCTAGTGAGCACTTACCTAACCCGCATGTCAACGTATTTGGATACTCATACAGAACAGCTGGCTTCGCCATTTGACTGATAATGCGCTTACAGCGTTGTCGTAGGCATTCACCAAAACCCATCCGCAGGTCAGCATATACAAATGCATGGTCGGTGTCTACACATGTGCTCCAAATCGAGCGACAGTTCTGGACGCAGGCTGTCCATCCGTAACTGATTGCAATGTGACCAATTTGGGTCCAAAGCCAGTTTTGAGGCTGATTGGTGCCAAGTCACCCTCCGGCGGGTGCTGTATCGAAAGTTAGTAATAGCACGAAAGAAGCAGGCATATTCACACAAATGAACTAACTGCTCAATGTTGTCATTACGGGAGCCTATACCGTGCTGCCCACTCAGATGCAGTTCTTTAAAGAATAGGTTTCCAACTTGAGCGTTCAGATCCCTCGCCAGCACGGTAATGTCCGAGCTTCTTCTGTGACGATGGAGCTAGGTCAGTTGGTGGTAGAAGTCGTCTTTCACCAAATCATCGCTAGAGCTACTGGGCGCGTAGGCAGCTATGATGGATAGACAACTGTTAGTCCCGCGCGACTTCGAAGCTTTGAACGAGCCAGTTACTCGGACCGCACACATCCGGCTACTGATTGGGATCCAGTCAACCAGAGCAGCTTCAGCCCGGGGACTCAGCGCAATGCCAACACCAGCTTGGCCTGTGCTAGAAGCTGCATCGTCACCGGATAGGCGCAATGAGAAAATACTGCTGATGTCATTTGAAGTGGATCGCAGAGTGAGTACAGAGCTCGAGTCTTGCAGCTGTGTCTCCGATAAGCAGCAGATATCGATGGAGAGGTCTCTAATGTTCGGGCAAGTGCTGCTTGTTGACAGATCTGTAGCAACGTGTATACATTGAGGCATGCCAATATGAAGGAGGATCGAGTGCTAAATGTGCAAGACGCTGAACCGGGGAGGAAAACTTGGTTGGACATGGGAATGTTGACAGGAGAGCAGTGACGCTCCGCATTTGGATGTGAGTTGAAACTAGCAAACAAAAGCCTAGCGAAGCATGTTGGGGGAGGGCCAAGAATTGGGTGGTTAAAAACTGGGAATAAACGTGCATTTGGAACAGGACGATAAGCATGAAAAAGCTTAAGAAGGGAAATAAAAAGATGGGTAAGCTTGAAAAGTAGCGTCCAAACCCTATTCGCCATGCTCGATGCAGCAGATAGGGCACCGTTGATTATCCTCTGCCATGGCCAGAGCATCAAGAAAATGTTTGAAGAGAAATTCATAGTATTGCGTGGGCAAGATACTGTCAAGTTGCACAAGGCCCAAGCAGGAGAATGATTAGTGTTCTCAACCAAAGCATTTTGATCAAAATCCTGACCGTAATGCAGCGAATTTGGCGTTGGGCTAAAATGAGTCCCTTTTAAGGAATAAGGAGGCACCCTTATTCCAGCCACCAACCTGGAGGACCAGGAGGCTGTGTTTGCCAAACCTCTAACCATTGACCAGTCTGGTATGAGTGGCTCTGAAGGTGCAAAAATGCACCACCCAGTACAGCTCAGTGGATCTCTGAGGCACTTAAACCTTGACACCACGCTAAGGTCAAGCCGCATTGCGTACACAACTAGTCATCAACCCGAGCTGTCGACCGACAATTAAAGAATACTTCGGACATGAAGCGCCTGTACGGCTTGGTAACTTTGGTGCCTCGGAGGGGCTTCGAGTGAAGGACACATGGCTTAACCTAGCCCGTCAGGCTGTCTGACGCATTGCTTCGTGTTACGGAATTGCTGACCTCAAGACACGCCAACTCGTTTTGCAGGTTGACAGCCAGATGGTCACATGCATTAACGTAAGCCTAAAGTCAAGCTCACTGTCTTTGAAATCAGGGACATTAACGGAAGATAGGTTGATGTGGTGATTTGGATCAATCGATCAAATGAAGCCTTGCCAATTGACA
This sequence comes from Dicrocoelium dendriticum, assembly GCA_944474145.2. NCBI lineage: Eukaryota > Metazoa > Platyhelminthes > Trematoda > Plagiorchiida > Dicrocoeliidae > Dicrocoelium > Dicrocoelium dendriticum. Next base: position 24,141 of record CALYDF020001345.1, read on the forward strand.
AAAAGTAATGGTCTGAGTCACAGCAGGAATAACGGCTTTCAAGTTCCCCATATACTTTTATCCTAATTGTGCTCAGATTTCATCAAGTGAGATCAGACCATACATATGCAAACTACCATCTTGTCTCAGATTTAAACTATGTGTCCGACCACCCCAGTTGTTAAGACGGTACTCTACTAACCTCTAAAGCACGAAGGACTGTTGGCAACGCTTAAGCAAATAGTAAACGTCAAAATCGCTTCACTAGGAGAAAGCATAACGGAGATTGAGCCCCAGTCATCCCCAATAAGCTCTGCTTAAAACATACAGAAGAAGAACAAGCAGCGCGTTAAAAAGTGTCACTCTAGCTTTGAACGTAAATCAGCATGGCAATGCCACTAGTGGCGCAGGTAGAACTTGGCCAACCATCTCTAGGTCAAATGGAATATTTAGCACCAAGATTTCGTTTACACTCCAGACTATTCCGGAATCTCACAAGGATGTCGATACGAATGACGCTCGGAAGGTGGTTTCTGTCAAGGGCACCTGGAAACTTGGATCTTCAGGTATTCTTGCTGAATCCAAATAAATATTTGGGGGTAAACATATACGTACGTAATTTCACCGAAAGCATACCACCCACGGCGTAGTTGATATAAATTCACGCTGGAGAATTAGTCGTTAAGAGACCACATAGTGTACCGTCCGTGATTTGCACGAATGTTCCCTAATTGAAGTCTAATTCTATGAAGGGAGTGCAACCGACGAGTTGAGTCAATGAAACATCATATGTGCTATTCTGAGTGTTGTAGCCAAGCCCACCACCTTGATGTGGGTCACTCGTTACCCAGCACTCAAATTGTTACAGTGGAGAGACATTAGCGGGATCCGTTATCTTCCAGCAATGACGAGAAAAGCAGTTGTGCTATCG
>CALYDF020001346.1:0-25031 GCA_944474145.2 Dicrocoelium dendriticum
ATAAAATTAAGAGCAATTTGGTGGAATCACCACAGTGTTAACAAAGAGGCACGCAGAAAGGGCCAAGCACATTTGTGTATATTACTTGTGTTTGTACAAACTTCGTCAGATTATATCGTCCCTAGAGACACAGGATACATTTTGGAATGTAGATAGGTTAGGGTAACTTCAAAGCGTTTTTAGACATCTTTAAAGCAGAGGCGGTAACAACCGAATTTGGGAGGGCATTCCAAGGCTGACAAATAAGAAGAGAGTAAAAGTTTCGTCGACATTCTAGCCGACTGTATGGCGTAGCTAACTTGTATTGGTGGCCCCGCAAATTCGTGTTGTGGCTCAGTTGTAATAGACAATAGACGTGGTTGGGGCTCCTTAAAATCTGGTAGACCATATTATGGTCGCCACTTAGGCGTTGATATCGGCTACTGTTTAAATTTAGGGTTATCAATCTATGTTTATAAGGAAGCTTGGAAAACCCTTTGACGTACTTCGTGGCTCATAGCTTTGGAGTCTCGGGCGCTGCAAGTCCTTGTTTGTGCCAGGATTTCCACGACTGGACTGCGTATTTCATATGAGGCAGCAGCTAGGAGTTAAGCAACTGCGAACAGACAGAGTGCTCAAACCACCCAAATGTCCCCGTAATAAGCCGACGTGTTGTTTCCCGACCTCTGACGCCTTCTCAGATTGTTCTGAGCAACGCAGATCAGCCTGAACTAGTAACCCAAGGTCGCGCTCTTGTGTGACTACTTGCGGGAAATCATCTCCAAGCTTGTAAGTGATGTTCGGCTGGTGGCGAATGTGAAACACCATACACTTCCCCGAATTGAACTGGAGCAGATTGTGGAGAGAACACCCATATGCTCTGTCTAGGTCTCGCTGAAGCGCATCTTGGTCTGCTGGATCGACGATCGTCCGCCACATTGTAACCTTGACAACGAACAGCAGGATATCTAAGGCAATCAAACGCGTAACCTCATTAATGAACAGGAGAAACAGACGCGGCCCCAGAACTGATCTTTGTGGAACTCCACATCCGACCTAACCCGGATCGGACAGCGCACTTCGAACTCTGACCTGAAGTTGCTGATACTGTAAGAAATTCCTGATCCAACCAAGGACGGGATCACGAACTCCGTAGCTTTCGACACAGTGAAGCAGAACGCGGTGGTCCAATCGGTCGAAGGTTATGGAGAACTCGAGGTAAATAACGTCTGTCCCCCTGCGTTGATCGGCCGCTTCCGTTCAACTACTGCGTGAAATCGGTAGTTTAGAGGTGGATGAAAGACGCTGGCGGAAAACGTGTTGATTTTGTGTTATGATGTTATGGCGTTCCAGATGGTCTATTAAAGCCTCAGTAATCATTGCCTCCATCTGCTTTAAGAGCACTGGGAGCAGGACCACGGGGCGATATTTGGCGCGTTCCGAAAGAATACTGATTACGCTCTGTTTCCATAAGGTATGCACAATTTTCTTATCCAAGCATCTTTGGAAGAGCAACTATTGTAGGGGAACATTCAACCACGGTTTCGGTATAAATATGGGAAAACGGCTTTTCACACGTTTCCATGGAACCAGTTATTACACAGCAGATCTACCCATAGACTCGATTATTCATGGCATATCATTGTGTTTGAAATCTCATCTACTTTTTCTCAAATGGACAGGATGTGAGTGATTAAGTCACGTCCTCCAATGACAGCGTGGTTTACCGATTCCCCCGTTGAATTAAACATGCTAAACAGTGCGTTTAGCAAGGAACCACAACTAGTTAAATGTTTGAGCTTGATGAAACTATTAATGCAAACAATTCGCCCCTCAGTACTTAACCCCACTCCGATTCATGTACTCAACTAAATTGCATTTTTGAATTGCGCGGTAAAAGCAATATTGCAATTATCGTAATTATCGGCGATTACATTCAATGTGAATTGGAACGAACATGACAGGAAGCATTTATTGTTCCTAGTTGCAACGATTTCTCCACTCGCTTTAATTGCTTGCGCGCAATTTTACCAACGCCTGAGACATAGGATGTGAAATTTTGCCCGTCTGCCTTTTCGTACAAGTGACTAGACAAATTTCAATATACCATAAAATTCTCTTTGCAGTCTGGAGCATTGCGTTCGCCGTTTATGGTTTTACTTCGCACACACGCGTAGGTGTCGCTCCAGCTTCGAGCAATGTTACGCCAAAATTTCGTTCTCTTTGAACCAGCCGGGTTTAGAGACTGAGCATATGTGCAGAGAATGCTTGAACTTTGAGAATTACCAAAACTGACTAGACCTGACAATGAGCCCGAGCAGCAAAACATGATCTACTTCGTATACGCGCATATCCCCGGATTCAATAGAAGTAAACTTTGACAGGATTACTATAGAAATTGGTGATTGAATTATTCCCTGGACTTGGCAAGTTTGCTGCAAACGTTTCGTCACCAATTGTGGTGGCATCATCAGTCCGCAATTGAGTGGCGTGCCGCAGCGTGGAGTAGCGTAGAGGAGCCTCGGTGAGCGTGCGCTGTGTGGTGTGCGCGCACTTTTATACCGCCGTGGTTGTCAGTGGAGACGAGCAATCCTATTAGTTGGGATTTCGATCCGCGTTCAGCTTGGTTGATGATGGGCAGATGACCTTTGACCTTGACTCCTTGGGTTTAGTGGCCTTTGTCTGCTTCCTCCTGCGAGCGAGTCTGTCGTCAGTTCTGGTTGTCAAGTTAAATGTTCCACCGGATTCAATTGATCGAGTTGGCGGTCGTTCGCCAGTAGGGTTGCGTTTACTGCGTCCATTTCCAGGTGTCGATTGATTGAATTCTTTATAGAGTTTTAGGCTTCCAAACTCCCTCGCGTGGTTTGTAATTCCATGTGCTATGATCTTTTCATTCTCCAGATCGAAATGGTGGCTTCCTTGATTTTCTTCGATGGTTTAACGCCGGTCTGTGGTTTGTACTCGCTGGCAGCAAATTCCTTCTCAGACATTCATGAAGGAGGTAGCTCCGTTCGTGTGTGCAAGCTTTTCGGCAGGCAAAGGTTTTCCAACGACAAGCTTGCTGTAGAGTTGTAAGCCCGAATTGGTTAGCTATAGAACTGAAGAATGTTAGCTCAGGTTGTTCAGATATCGGTTGAACTGTTCGCTGAATTTGGCAATTTGGTTGCAACCATCCAGCTCCTTGTACTTAGTAACACACTACGGGATACACATGGTCATAACGATGATAACGGATGCCCGCAATCACCTACTCAAATATGAGAAAGTCGTATTCCGCAAGAGAAGCAATTGACTCAGCACGCTTGACCCACAGCTATGCACTGCGCTAGAATCCGCAACTGAACGGTGAGTCAAAAACACAAAGAACTGACGAAAGCTTGCGCTGAACACAAAGTTAGACAAACGGACTAAGAGAAATGGGACTAGAGCAGTAAAGGATGAATCAAAAAACCTTTCCTGCCATCACCTCACTGAAACTTAAGAGGATGTCTTGGTTAAAAGGCTAAACTTCCACGTCAAAGATGTTTGCCTCCAAGACTACTTAGCTAGCTTAGAACACACACTAAACTCAAGTGGACTGTCGGAGGAGTACCCAGAAACAGGTACGGCAGACAGTTGTCCCAGTGCTAACACGGAATAAAGTCTCATCGACCCTAGTCAAGGAGGAACAGGATGCCCTCAGACGTCTACAGGAAGACGAGTACATTGTGCTAATACTGGAGGACAAAGGGTGCATGACAGTGATAACGGACAAACCGGAGTATATGAATTAGGTCAATGCACTGCTATCCTACAAAACTACTTATCGCCAGATCGATCAAGAGCCAAGTGCATAACTCGTCAAGCAGATCAACGCAACGCTGAAGAAACTGCAAAAACAACGAACTCACCGCCACGGAGAAATGGAGGATGAGCTGATGATACCAACATTGCACTGTTTTGTGAACTACCAAAAGTACACAAGGATGAGGTCTCACAATGACAATCGTCTCGCTACCCGGAACTCCATCATATAAACTATCGATGGATTTGTGGAGGAGGTTGAATAATTCGACTGTTGGATCCGAACATAGCATCAACAATGCTGAACAATTCCTCAACAAACTGTGGGGCGTCAGAAGGGAAGACGACGAAATAATGCTTCCATTCGATGTCACCGCACTCTTCACTTCAATCGGCCACGAATTGGCCAAAGATGCCATAATGGAACTACTTGAGAATCAATTAAGACCAATGATAACCGCACAACTGGAAGTTTTTGTTAACTCCTATACCTTTGCATGACCACTTAGTTCCGCTTTGATGGATAGGCGTACCAGCAACTGAGAGGAAAGCCCATGAAATCCCTAATTTCGGAGCACATTGCAGAAGCCGTAATGCAGAAATTGGTGCGCCTTGCACTGTCATTTATCATCCCAAATATCTGGATACGACGTGGACGACACATTTGTCATCGTAAAACGAAACATAGTACGGGCCATGCACGATGTGTTCAACAGTACATTTGAGGATACCGAATTTACGATTAAATTAGAGGAGGATAACAAGTTGCCATTTGTGGATGTATTGGTCACTTGGAAACAGACGGATCTATGCAAACTTGCGTATGGCGAATGAAAACGCATACCGGCCAGCTATTAAACTACCACCGCAACCACCCGATGATTCACAGGAACAGCTGCATTGAAACCCTGTTCAAAATAGCGGAAACGCACAGAAACACAGCCGGATCGCGGAAACAGGAAGCAAATCAACTAGCTCGAGTGTTTAGAAACAACGTTTATCCGAGCAAATTCATCAGAAGAAGCTTAAAAATACGAAGGTCTCAGCGACAGCAGCAGTAGTCACCTGAGCAAACAAAAAACGAATAGTGCTCTCTCACATCAAGAACGTCTCCGAACTAACAGGAAGATTGCTGCAGCCACATGGAATCTTTGTGGCTCACAAATCAATTGCCACCCTAAGGAAGATGATCTCAAGACACAAAGAAAAATTCAAGCAAGCTGACCAATGCAATATCATCTACCAGCTAAAATGCAACGACTGTGTTAAAAACTAGGTCGGACAAAGTGGAAGAAAGCGTGGTACATGAATCACTGAACAAGAGGCGGCCGTCAGAAGGCATGATTCGCACTCTTTGTGCATTGTGCGTGATGATCAGGAAGGTCACTATTATCATCTGGAGAATGAAAAGATCATAGCACATGGAATTACAAACCACGCGAGGGAGTATGGAAGCCTAAAACTCTATAAAGAATTCAATCAATCGACACCTGGAAATGGACGCAGTAAATGCAACCCTACTGGCGAACGACCGCCAACTCGATCAATTGAATCCGGTGGAACATTTAACTTGACAACCAGAACTGACGACAGACTCGCTCGCAGGAGGAAGCAGACAAAGGCCACTAAACCCAAGGAGTCAAGGTCAAAGGTCATCTGCCCATCATCAACCAAGCTGAACGCGGATCGAAATCCCAACTAATAGGATTGCTCGTCTCCACTGACAACCACGGCGGTATAAAAGTGTGCGCACACCACACAGCGCACGCTCACCGAGGCTCCTCTACGCTACTCCACGCTGCGGCACGCCACTCAATTGCGGACTGATGATGCCACCACAATTGGTGACGAAACGTTTGCAGCAAACTTGTCAAGTCCAGCGAACAGTTCAACCGCCATGTGAACAACCTGAGCCACCAGTCTTCAATTCTATTACGACTTGATGTCACACGACAGCTTTGATGGTTCCGCGGGACACAAACTGTGTTATTGCAATAATAAATTTTTGCTTCATTCCTATCAGGAGAATTAAGCAAAATGTTTTCTGAGACCGAATTGGGTACCCTTGTTATATTTGCTTGCTAACCGGATGACACTTGGTTGGAAATGATAGGTTCTAGTAGCAGACTCCTACCTATTTACCCTATTGGTCTACAGGATACTCAAGGTAAACGCGTGGAGCGCCAGCCGCATTTGCAAAGCTGGTTAGGCGTTGTTTACTCGATCCTGAGGTTGTTTGTGAAGCTTAGCACTTTCTCTTTCTGTCTTCGCTTCAGTAGCAATAACCATAGGGGAATTTCCGCAACGTAGCTCAGTGTTGTGCAGATAGGCGCAACTGTAAGGGGTGTAATCATTCGCATGTAGAAAAGATCTACGGAACATTGCCAAAATAAATCAGGGGTTACCGATTCTTTTTTGGATTGGGTCACTTTGGTTGCTTTTAATCAGTAAGCAGTAGTCCTAACACTGAGTCAAAGACCTCTGGCACACTTGATTGCTCAACATCAGTGCTTAGATATAACAAACATAGGGATTAACACTCAAACTGCGGTTGTCAAATAACGTCACCTAGGGGAAAGTGAAGATCTCAAAATCAGTGTGAAACATCATTCACTAATAAATAATCGGATAACGGAACCAGTATCACTGTTTCATGGTCAGTGCTTAGTTTACATAAGAGATACCATAATCTGATTTTATTGGCTATCAAGCTTCTGGTTCGAACTTACAATAGTTCGTGCTGTGTAGTCCAAAACACCACTGAGATGGGTCATAGAATGCACTTAATGGAGTAAACAACAGTAATGTTGCAAAAATGATCTAAAAATTGACTTCAGAGCAGACCATGGTTGTGTTAATAATTCGTCCGCGCGGATGCACATGGTGAAATGTTGGAGTTTGCTTGTGGCACACAAAACAGTTTTGAGAACCACATCGACTTATACGTTGCTGCTACAAGAGCGCATTTGGCGTGGTTTCCTGCTACGCGATTAAGCGTTACGTAACCACACTGCCTGAACCGACGCCAGAGTGACCGCTGTCTTGTTGGCTGCTCGCCCAAGTCAAATAGAGACTGAACCAATATTTGCGAACATAGCAGAAGTTGGAATAATCGGATCGCAATGGCTTCTGATGTGGCGAGCATTCTTACTCGTAAATATTTCGATTTTTTAATAGGAAACTGATAAACCACAGTAAACGCATTCGGAAGAGTCCACCTGTGACCTGATTCGAATAAGTTGGACAATCCGCTTGTCAAAACTCCAGTGCTTCCCTACGCCAAACATCTAGGGCTATTTTCCCTAATGCGACTTGACAGTTGACGAGCCGTGCGACCAATATACGTTAGACCACAGGGACACTCATCTCGACACATTAACTACGAGGTGGTCGGCTTCGGCATTCTGTCATTGTTTTACACAGGAATTAGCTAATTAATGAAGAAGATAAGTCGCCATTCCCTACGCAGAAACGTGTTCCTTATCGATTGTGTGAATTTTCTTGTTATACTCACTTTTAAAGGCCACCCGGATGAGGAGAGCTTCCATTGAAGATTTCCTCAAAGTACAATGTTGTTTTTATCTGCATGTTGCGTTGGAGGAATCTTTTCAGATAACCGTTTCGTGCAACTTGTTATGTATTGACTTGATATCACCTTTCAGAAAGTCTTCTGAGCATATCTTTCTTGCTCTTGTGGTGACAGTGCATCAGGATGCGCTTGTATTTGAGCGATACGAAAGTCGTGTACTGACAGATTCATGTATTATTTCTGTCCATCCTCCTTAATAAGGAATCATCAATTCGTCTACTCAGGAGTATAGGCATAAAAGTAATTTAGTCCTCTTGTACAAGTTCGTAGGTGAACTGAATCGGCAAGTGCGTCTCATTAAAATTTCCCACCATATCCACCAAGCTAATATCCTTTGCGTTCACCCCAACGACATCAGTCAAATGCCGACAACAAAGGGCAAAACAATCTATATGCACTACTAAGGTATATTTCTCGTGGTACTGAGAAACTGAGCCCAACAAATGGACGGATCATATTGACATGTGCAACATTCTCAAGCATGTGAGGCTCTCAATGGTTTGGGTTTTATTTACAGGGTTAGAATAGGGATGCTTTTTCCGAATGCATTCAGTCGGGACTTCCGTCACTCTATGCTACCAGTTCGCGGGCATTCTCAGTTCGTTATTTTCGGTGCATCATGGCCGTGTCATGATGGCGGCGGTTTTAATGCGGGGGGGTGGTGACGAAGGACTATGCAAAGGATGCAGTAGATGGAGTCACGAATGAAGATCATTTGCCTAATGTACAATCTCACTTAATAGACTAAAATATTACATTTGGGGCTATTTGTGAATAGCAAGTTAAGGAGTCTCGAAAATAAGGTAAGGTAAGGTGTAGGCAATTCCAGTGAATCATCAAACGCAACTTGCTTTGACAGAGTAATAGAGAAGCACTCACATCGTAGGGAGTTAACGCATAAAGTGGCGCCTAGACATTCCTACGTCTAATTATGGAGCTGCACTAATCGAGATGCGTTTTGGGGCTGCCAAATGTTTGAGATGCTGGGTGAGCTCAGTTACATTCCTTTCAGCCTACACTTCTAGGTGAACATTTATGCCTATGCATGGAAAGATAATGTTGAAAATGGAGAATTAAAACAGATAAGTAGACAAAGTAATAACCACCTATTCATTGCAATGTCAGTAGTTGTTCAGTGAGTTGTTGTCTTGTAGAGCATGTCAATGACGGGTGATTAGGAAAGTGTACGACAGTTATCCGACTATTGGCGTAGAGTTGGAGAGGTAAGGCACCACAACTTAGATCGAGGGTATGATCTAAGGAAAAAGTTAATGCGAAAATTCGGTAAGCCAGTAGGAAGATAGAAGTGAGGTAACTAGGAATCAGGAGCACAACAGATTCAATGCAGAATGAAGTAGCGTAAGAAAGAACAAGTGAAGTAACACGGTCATCAGTAGAACCGTCTCGCGGAGACCTGCTTCCATGCGGGGTCGTCCCTCGAAAGGTTTCATGCGCACCTCCACGCCCCATCTACTTAAATGTCAGCGAGGTTTTAAAGTCCACTGGCGACTACCAATGTTATTCTTCATTTGGGAGATTGTTTTTCTTTTCATGAGTTAGCTACTAGAGCCAGTCAGCCCTTTCGTCATTCATAGTTGTTTCTGCGTGCATAGTGATCGCGACCTCCGGTTGGCGTCATATACCATTAAGTGAGAGTTCAGCACTTCAGACTGGACAGTTATATTTTTACTTTTTGCACACTTTTTATATTCACCAGTGGGTCCTGTGGCGTGGGTATGCATGGTGCTTAGAGGCTTCAAACCATCACATCAGGAGATTGACCCACACGTGACCAACAGAATAACAGGTGAATAAAATGAAATAGTTAGATTAGCGGGTAGGAATATCAAGAAATAAGTAGACAAATAGCATGTCTCGAGACATTTTGGGATGCCATATGATGGCGTGCGAGAAAATGTTGCAGAATTTTTGAATAACACAAAGTGTTATTAGTGGATTGGTTTCTTCTTTCAATACGCACTAAGTGATACGAATTATCCGGATGCCATAGCCTAGTAGGATATTTAAAATATGCGTAGGAGAGTTAGCGCAAAAGATAGACTTTTGGTTTCTCCACCTACAAGTGGGACTTCAAGGTGGCATTTTCGATCATACAGTTATGTTGGAGTGAGGTGAACCTGCATCATAGGTCATATATTGTTTGAACCTGATGAAATTATCACATCTGCAGACCCTAGAAGACCGAATGTTTTCATTATGTTCTGCATGATGAGAAAAAGCTCCTAAGTTCATGTTAACATTGGTTAGGTTCTCATTTGCCAGTATTTTCAATGGTAGCTTGTTCCATATGTGAGTATTTCTTACCAGGATGAAGTTGGAGTAGATCTTAAAGTTCCTCTTTTTATGGGTGGTGAATAACCCCCATTTATTGTGGGAGAGCTTAGGGAATTTTTCCTGGACAGAGCTATTCCGACCGTGTAGACCAGATAAAGTATGATGTGTAGAAAAGAACCAGATTATTTCTCAAGCGACGCAGCCACAGAATGTCTAGTTTAAGTCAGCGACAGCGGCCTTTATATTTCAGAGTGGTGGACTGGCCACTAAGGTGTTGCATGAAAGAACGCTTATGGTTTTCTAAACCAATTCTATCCGTTCTGCGTAGGCCACTATGGATGGCTGTGCAGTACTCCAGCATAGGTCTCACGATAAGCTTAAGCGTTGTTACCTAGTGTTATATATGCATCCCACTTCTGATCTATACTTTAGGTTTATTTGCTATTACATGTTTGTGTTAGGAAGCTACTCGGATCTCAGAACTACAACAAAACAAACTTTAAGTCCCTCTTTTAAACCTAAATAACCCACCAGTTATTTATTTTTCCATAACCCGGCAAAACCACCCAATGGGACGTGTGAAACACTGCTTCTTAACCCGTATACATTCATTGTTTGTTTTTCAGGTAGAAGAAAGGATTTAGTGATATAGGCTTTCAGTTACCATGCCTTTGCTATCTGATTTGAGACTTGCTCGGAATAGTTCAGAGACCTTGAATATATTACTTTAATGTCCCTAAGTGAACAGGATTTTAAGATGTTTATACCTGCTAGGGTGATGGAGCCACCAGGTATATAACATTCATACCAAAGCACTGGTGAATTTTCAGCGGAGAATTTCCTGGAGTAATTTTTCTCCAAGATCCCAGTTCGGATGAGTTCTCATATATGTTATCAAGACCCGACTCAAGGCTATCGGGTGGAAATGAGTAGACAAATTTAATTTCATCCGCAAAGAGGTATGATCGTCCATATTTGATGGAATCACAGATGGTATTTTTACACATTAGGATGAGTAGTGGTAAACGAACACTGCCTTTGGCAACTCCGCTTGTAGTCTCTCGAGGAGGAGACTTGCTGACCCTTTCTAACTCTCTGTGTCTGATCTTCTGGGTAGGATTTAAATCAGCTTAGCAATGGGTTCTTGACACTGTAGGTATGCGTGACGGACAACAAAGGTTTATGTGGCGTACGATCGAACGTCGTGCGCGTGTATTAGAATGACAACAACTGCCATGCCACTGTCAACAACCTATGTTACGTGGTCGAAGAATTGTATTTGAGAGGTTACACGGGATCGCTTCAGAAGAAAGCCGTGCTGTGCGTTGTTTGTCAGGTCTAATCATGTTTAGAATTAAACAAGACCATTCTTGACAATTCACTCCAGTGCCTTTGTGGCTGGCACATTGTGATTAATAGGGCGATAATTTTCATTGCGGATCGAGAGCCACCTCTGCGTTTTAGTGCTAATACCGAGTTTTCCACTGTGGAGAGAACTATCCACTGTTTAAATAACTGATAATAAATAAATCATTTTTATTCCCGTCCATGCGAGGCACACCTTTACAGGCATGATCATGTTAAGCTAAGATAGCGTGATCAAAAATGTATAAAAATACATGTTTGGCATGACAGTGAATGTGTGTATAGGTGTATATACGTATGTAGGCGGGAGAGCTTATGGTGTGCCGAGGCTGGTGGTGTCGATATCCTGACAGATGGTCTACTCACTGCTGCTACTGTTGTGCCATGGGCTCATGTCCTGGACGCCTCCTCGTGGAGACGGCTGGGTGGGAGTTGGGTTAGGCCCTTCTCCTAGCTAAGATCCATGACACTAATCCCCATGAGTCAGTGAGCTAACCATGTGCTGGATCCGCTGCTATTCGGATGAATTCGATGAGGCTATTCATACAGCTTTTGTACGGCCAAATTATTGCAAGTAATCGGCACTCGGTCAAAGCCAAAATAACATTACCACGACATGAACAAGGTGAGTCTATGACGAACTAATGTTGGTTTCAGGTGTTGCAAATAAAAAAATTGATCGGTGTGAGTTCCGTGGACTGATCAAGAAGGCGGTTGACCACGTGAAGGAGAAGACACCATTGCACGGGGAAGGAAGCAGGATGCGTGCGTTCCCATTTGATTTACTAATCTAAGCCGAAAAGGCGGCAGACGTGGTACATTTGCCTGCGTGATGCGTATCCTTGCACTTCAGAAGTTAGATGTTGTTTGAGCTCCCTGGTGTGGCTGCATCTGGTGTGAATCATGACCAGGTGCCTACCTGTACAGTCTCCTCCATCTCGTCCATACTAGTTCCAGGAGACAGTTGGTCGCTGCTGGAGGGGACGAGTTGCACCGTTTTCGTGACGGTGCTGGGTTCAAAGAGTGGTTCCATTTTGCGTGGAACCGGCTAAGGCACAGCCACGGCCTTGTATACGTCTGGTAGGTTTGCTTTCCGCATTAGGCCGAAATGCTTCTTTGCTGCATGTTGAATGCGTGTGGGCCGGCTCCGGTGAAGAAACGTGGCTCCCATCTACATGTCTCCCGGTCTTATTCTTTCGGGTTTATACGGGATGTGGAGTGTGTGGGTGGAAGTTTGAGTGATGCGGCGCAAGCCAACCGTGGTCCCTCTGTAGGCGTACGCGTCCTGTGGCCGTCCCCGTGGATGCCACAGTGACAAGTAAATCCGGACAAGGATGTCGCCAAACCAGGCCACAAGGCTACCGATTACGCGGCGTAATGACGTATTTTCTCTTGTATTTGCAGTGTAGTTTATGTATAATTATTTTCTTATTGGGGTATTATGGTGTTAGTATTAACGGTGTACTCACTTATCAACTACATTCTATATTGATAAGTTGGATATGTTCCCGTGACTGTCTATGAAGGCGAGTCAACAGGCTCTACGAAAAGCAAGTAAGACAGCATTGGGAAGTGGCGATTTATAGATTTTCAGAGGAGATTCCTTGCGATCACACTCATTCAGATAACCAGTGCACAACCATAAAAGACTAGACGACCGTTTCAGCCAAACCCACCTTAATATTCATTACACATTGATGGATTTATCTTCGTAATCACTTTTCAGAAGGAAGATACACATGCGCTGGCTAAACATTGAACGGCTTTTTCTCCCCATTGGGACCCATGAGCACCGAAATCTTGACCTCCCAACACCAGCAGCGTATAGTGCTAAACTATAGATGACATGGGCGAACCGTCAAAGCTCATAAGGTAACTGTGGCGTAGAGATATTCTCCCCAAGTACGATGTATATTACAAAGTGAGTAGAGGACAGGGGTGGCCCTTCGATCCAAGGCTTTCCATAAGGACAGCTATGTGCTACATAAAGTTCAGAAGCATACTCGGATGAACCTTTTGGCTACTACTTATTAGTGGTCAATTTGCCGAACATAGGTACTACCAAATTGTACCAACTTTGCACATAGTTCCAACCATCAACCTGGTTGAGATTTGTATTACTACTAATCATTACACCTCCGAGATTGCCTGAGGCAGTCCAAACAGCACGTGATTATTCACATTGTAACGGAGAAAATCCGCAAGCATGTTGTAACAGTGAGGCGCATCACTTTTGTTCACGGCGACTAGAATATCCTAAGTGACCCTAAGTAGTATTGCGCAATAAAATGTCGCTCTCTATTTTTCGAAGAAACTGCAAGCAAATCATTAGTTAATGCTAACGTGCGTTGATGCTAGTGCCGGAGTCGACAGCGTTACGTGAGCCCAACAGAGTGTGTCACTAACTTAGGTAGACAAAATTATCAGTCTAACAACCGAACGTACGTGCACCATGGAGCTACCAGTGGAAAATATTCTGCATAATGATTTGCATTCTGACTTGGAAAAATAAAACTTGTTTCAAGCTAGTCCACTACAATTCGTTTCCACGTAATTTATCTACAATCTGTTTTAGCTGTTGATTAATACAGACAATTCATCGATTTTGAAATCGTGTTGTTGTGAATGTTTGCATTGTATTGAATTGTTAGGTTATTTCCTTGATGCGCTGGGTAAGCTCTGCCGTTCTCCGATTTACTCTTTACTGTTACCGCTCGGATCGAATTCTATCCGTTGATTTGTGTTATAAGATGCGCTTCCGAAATACCCAAAAATTGTGACCAACTGAACTCCAATCTTAATTTTCTCCTTGACTAACCACAAATCCTCTCTTTTTATTTCCTATCTTACCCAAGCTGAAATAAAATCTGCTCTGCATCTGGCAATTAGTTCACTCCGCTTTGTTAATATTCATGACAGAAATGCGCAAACAGTTGCGTAGTAAGACAGATGGTATGCGATAAGTTTGGAATAACTATAGACAAGCTGGTTCCAATATGTGTACACTGTCAGATAGGTTTGCAAAAATCATTGAGCAAACACAAACAGATGGTCGATGATATTGCCAGATTTATAATCATGGCGACTTAGACCAATTTGTTCGGCAAATGGAACAGCGGTTTGAGGTGGCCTACTGAGTACGAAAAAGCGTACCTCGTTGAAACGTGTGAAGTCTGAAACCACTGGAAACACAAAATATGCACTTGCAGCTGTAACGGAAATGTAGCCGACTCGTAGATAACCGTCTACTCTTTTGATGGCTTGTGGCTTGTGTTTCGAATAAATGCATAATAACATTTTCCTTATTTATTATCAAGATGCGCGTTATCTTCTTGCTTACACGCTGCGTAAACCAGGGTTTATGACGTCATTTATTATATCCCACGAAGCTCGTAAAAATTCACAAAATGAGCCTAGCTGACCAGATAAGTTGTACTTTTAAAACCTCGAAAAAGTCATGAAATTTTTATGTACAATTCCTATCCATAAAATGCAAGAAATGGGATACGAAGCTTGTAATCTTCAAAACTGATAATCCCCCATGGGACAATGCACGCAGGATCACTAGATGCTAAGCTTAGTATGATATTCAAGTTGGTCGCCGAAGGCTAGTAGCCATTGTTCTAGTCCTGCGCAGCATTTCGTGACAGTAAAGAGCAACTAAATGCTTACAATGGAGATTCCATGCATGCATCAAATTCCACCGTCTGAGCTGCTTCAACGAAATAGGATTTACCATATACAAAAGAAGATAAGTTTTTCATTTTAACGAGCCTATAATATACAAGCACTGATTACTGTGAAGTTACACCTGTGTTTACAGTCTCAGCGTTATTTTTAATAAACAGTAACTTTAATCATAACGTAACTTTTGCTTTGAGGTAATGCGATACACACAAGAAGAGTTTAATTTGTTTTGCTGCAGAAAATGTGAAAGTTAGCGATCCTTGGCCACACCGATTTATCCTTTTCGTCCCAAAGCACGTAGTTTGTTTTACCAGAACAAATCATTGAACTGGCCCCTAATTATCTGAACTGTTGGCACACATTTTTCATTACTATTTATTTAAAACAGGTAACAATATGTAATCAGTGTAATGTTCATTCTTATGGACGACGTACTGTCATGCTCAGTAAGCTGTCAGTAACTTTTTTGCTCTCAAACTATTGGACAAAGTAGTTTTCGAAGTTGCGATGAAGTCCGCCCAAACTTCAGCCAACAATCAAGTCATCCTCATCCTTACACATTTGCTGAACGTAGGAAATACACCTAAACTATTTTGCCGCAATAAAAAGCGAGAGTAAAAACGTAGAATAAAACAAACAAACCATAAGCAACACATTTCGGTTCAAGTCTGTTATGGTGGTTGGAGGGGAAGATAAGTAAGATGGGAGGGTCAAAGAAACACAGCACAAAGGCCTTTATGGTCAGCTCCTCGCCATCACAACTAGCGTACCCAAACAGATGTGTTCATCGTCATTTGATGCCCTGACCGACGGCCGGGAAACATCAACCGACGAAAGTTTTGAAGTGAGGGCCTTCATTCCCCTTGACCAAGCCATCGCTTGGCCTCCCCACCTCTTCTTCCATCCATCTACCGCCCTGAGTACAAATAACGCACGATGTGGGAGTCAGTGTACTAGCATGCGCAATACATGACCCAGCCGTCGGAGCCTGGTTGGTGAAATAACGGTGCTGAGCGGTTAACTCGCTCCTTTCGCACCAACAACAAAGCGGAGTTCGCGTAACAATTGAAGAACTTGGTGATCCAAGTGCGCTTCAGAGAGTCATTCAGTAGCTCACCCTGGAGACTTTCGTAACTTTTTCTGGAGCACTTGGGCCACTGGCCACAGGAGACCTGACATCAGTGCAGCTGATTGCATAGTTGATGGGGCACCAACCACGAATTCGCGTGAGCGCATAGACTGCTGGGCTGCACACTTCCACTCATAATTCAGTTGGCCTTCTGCTTCCGCCCGTCTAACAAGTATGCCTAATTGCGCTCCTTGGAGCCTTCTACGGAAACCGAAGTCTGCCTTGAGCTCCACCACTTGAAGCAATTCAAAGCTGCTGGCCCAGACGGACTTCCTCCGGAGCTGTTCAAGTGTGTTGGTAAGGCAACTGTCAACCAGTTAACAGCTCTGTTCTCCAAGATTTAGTGCAAATAATAGCTTCCTTCTACTTGCTGCGAGTCGATTATCGTACTTATCTTCGAACGGGTACGCGCTGCTCATGCGCTAATCACAGAGAAACTAGTCTAATATCTGTCGCTACTAAATTGCTAACGTCAATTCTCCTGCGCATGACAACACCGATTCGAGAATTACACTCTCGTGAGGAGCAAGTCAGCTTCCGCCCCTGTCGACGGTGTGTGGACCATATGTTTACGCTCCGCCAAGTCCTCGAACAATCTAACCTTTCCATCCAGCTTATCAGTGTCACATTTTTGGACCTCCGAGCAGCGTTCAACTTGCTCAACCGGTCTGCTTTCTGGCGTTATCTGCAACTCGATGGAGTACGAGAAAAGTATGCCACCATACTTTGAGCTTAATACAACAATGTCTGGCGGAGTGAGGACTTACAGTAAGCTCTTTCTACGTCACTAGCGGTGGGTGACAGGAATTCCCCTATGTTCTCGGTTCCCTTCAACTTTTAGTTTATTCTAGCCTATTAAGCACTTTGGAATGTTTCTGTGGTTTTCGCGTAGAGCTTCCTCGAAGCAACCGCGCGAATGATTTATACTATACTGATGAAATTGCCCTGCTCGGTGCCGACCCACATATTAAGTAGGTCCTTCTAAACCGCTTGTGATTGAAGCTACCAAGAATTGCATGATCTTCAACACATCGAAATGCAAACCCATACTTCAAGATTGGCATCCACTTGTCATAGTGCTGATTTTGGAAGGCTCACAGATTGAACATGAAGATGGATTTATCTACCTTGGGAATTGTTTTTCTGCTGTTGGCACTATGGGAAGAACAACTTCTCTCCGTATTGCCAAAGCAGTTGCTAATTTGTGGCGTCGTTTTGACGTTTCACTCCCCGTTAAGGGCAGGGTCTACGATGCCTGTGTTCGCGCTTTACTGTCATACGAAGAAAGCCCTGGTCGATACGTGTAAAGGGCTTACGTCGGATTTCGACCTTTTACAACGGTTATCTGTGGAGGATAGCTCGCGTGTGGTCGGAGTACCCGGTTTAAAAGGACATTGTTAGACGTCGGGTCTCATGTGATACGAGCCTCTCGACAAGCTAATACCGCGGCGCCAGCCGACATGGCTAGGTCACGTCCTACGCATGCCATGCGAGTGTTCACCAGGGCGCGCCATATTTGCATGCACATGGCGGCACTGGAAGAAATCGAGTAGTGGCCGTTCTGTCTCATAACGACAGAACGTCGCGCTGACTTCCAATCTAGCCATTGTCGGTTCAGTCCGTCTTCCGCACTAGTGGGTCAAAAATGAAGAACAAGGCCGGTTAAAGACTCTACAGAGCATTGCGCTTAATCGGGGATGTTAGAGGATTTGCATGAGTTTATTCATTGATCCTACTGATCAACGTGGTAATCAATAAACTGACAAAAGCAACATAAAACGGAGAATGAAACTCCTGCTTCCAACTTTGATGCTTTGCATACTGCCAATGCGCAATAAAACATGGTTTTCAGTGGCTCTACGTCTACTGCATTGACCACTATATATATATATATATATATATATATATATATATATATATATATATATATATATATATATATATATATATATATACGCGGCCATCAATGACCACGAAATGACTGATAATAATAAGTACGAATCCCATATAAACAAACAAAATTTGGAAGTGACCATCTCTTACTGGGCTGGATAGACAATTTTCTCGTTCAACACACCTGAATGTGAGCCTTCGCAGCATCCTATGCGAATCAGACGACGTCTGCTGCGGCCCAACTCAGAGATTGTTACACTGGCCCAGCCTATCTCTGGTCTTTGTAAATGATTTTGCGAGGGGGCTATTTAAAACTTCCTACTATTTGCCGATGCAATAAAGACATGGCGTACTGTCACTACGGAGGCGAATCCCACAGCCCTGCAAAATGTTCTGGATGAAACCAAACAGTGGAACAATGGTGCAATACGGATAAAAAAGCAAAGACATGTAAATCCTCCTCTGATGGTTTTTGGAAACAATATTAGTTCAAGTAATGCTTACACAAAAATGAAGAACGTATCTTTGGATTCAGCATATTGTCCACGTTAGCACAGAGGTATATTCGTTTATCTCGATTTCGTTGGGCTTAGTGCGCACTATATTGGTCTCCGTCTTTTCATCACCCACTGAACAGAAAGCAGAGCAAGTAATGCAAGCGATGTAAAAAAGGGCAGCGTGGGCTCGGAAATGACAAGTCGAAAGAACGCTACATGGTTGACAAACTCGGAGAGAAAATAGTTCCGGCGACACTCCACTCGGCTGTATTGGGTGGCAAGTTTCTGCTTATGACCACCGAATTCCGTATTGCGGCTAAGCTTCAGTAGGCAGCGAAAGTGTAAAAGATGTTTTACAAGATCTGGCACGACAGGATGAAGTTACCCCGTAGACGGTGATATCTTCCGTGCTACATTCCCAGGGATTTCAGTTGCATGTGGCATGGCAGGTCGAATAACCCTTTCACATTTTTCTTTGCCCATCGCTGTACGGTCTCCAGTGCAGCTAGATCGCATTTTAACCAAGGTTTACTGCCTGGATTGCGTACTCTACATCGCGCCTCGCATATGCATTGCGCATTTGGGAATATATGAAGGGATCGAACCTCTCCAAGGTCCTCCGTAAGGGACCAACATGTTGGTTCGCAGTTTTGGACGCCTTCAAGAAATGTGCCAAACAGCTGATGTCGTCTTTTACCACCACCTCAAGCTCGAGCTCCTGTTGGGCGGTCTTCAACATGTGATCACCAAGCTCATATGCGTTAGTGAGCATATGGCGGACATACACAGTACTGCACTTGTCCCCGTTAACCGGAATTATATTTAAAACAGTTAGTTCTCGTCAATAATTGGAATAACAAAGTGAGAAGACGAACACTGGTAGATGCTTGCATTTCGTATTGTCTCATCAACACTAACAAGAAATTACCTCATACCGTTCGAAGGGGTGTTATCAACCAATCAAATGCATTGAGGTGAACGGTGGCGATGGTCCTAGGACCAGGGCAACCGGAAGTCAACCCCTAATTGTTTCTGCACACACAGGGCAGATCTTAGCTGACATATCGCCATTACCTTGGCAAACCGCAGGAAGCGTGGATTGGGATGATCCGCAGCCGGGGTCAATCTGATGACAGGTCAACAACAATTAAAAAGCGCGGTTCGAGTTTCGTTGCAGTAGATCGTTATCTGCCTGACTTCGGATGGCCCGCAATATCTTGATTACGTCGTCAGAAAGCAGGAAATTTGATTCAGTGACACGCGCGAGGTCGTTTATATTGACCAAGAATAAGCGCGGCCCCAACACTGACTCTTGTCGAACACAGCATTCTACATCAACGGATTTAGAAAATGAGCCCCGAACTGGAGCATTAAGTCGCCACTGAAGGAAAAAGTTTCTGATCCATTCAAGGACAGGGTTCTCCATTTCATACGCTTGCAGCATTTGGGGGAGCATGCCGTGAAATAATTGGTAGAAAACTTTAGAAAACTCGAGGTACTTGAGGTCAGTGATGCTTCCACTATCAGCTTTATCGTCCCAGCTGCAATGCGCAATAATTAGATTGGTAGTACATGACCGATGTTGACAGAATCCGTGTTACTCCGGTGCGATGATGTCACAGCTTTCAAGGTAACCCCTTCCAACCTCAGCTATGATCGGCTCCGTCACCTATGAGAGCACTGGGAGCAGAATTATTGGGCGTTAGTTGCGGGACTCTGAACAATTAGCACCCTTGAAAATCAGGCAGTGATACGTTGCTTCTACATGTTAGGGACCTACTGCTCATGCACACAAATTTGAAAAAGTGTGTTACATTCTCAGCAAATCTGGTAGATGCCCGCTGCTGTGCTTTCGAAAGTGTTGTCAATGTCTTGAGATCTGTGGGTGGGCAACCGTACAAGCTTCATCAAAAGAGTCGCTGAACTCAGTGAAGTTTGCAAATACTGGGCAATGGGATACGCATGTAACACATGTTGGTGACACGTCAGAATAATGGAGCGTATTGAAGCCCTAGAGCTTGACCGCATCCTTGACGTTTTGAGTACATCTTGTGCTGAGTTGGGTGCGAGAACACTGCGCTTCACTATCCCGAGGCTACCCACATAGTTACAGAATCTCCTGCTGAGGTTTAAGTTACATTGGTGTTCCATCTTCACTGCATTAATGCTAAACCAACTTACACTTGTTAGGTATTTTTAACCTGGATAAAGCCCATTCCACCTTATTTGCTTTGTTCAATTCTGCTATTCTGCTGCATATTCTGTGTCAAGTTTGCGTCTTTGCTTTCCCATAAATTATATCTTGTTTGTTTGATATCTCCGGTGTGTCTGCGCTTAATGTGAACGTTGACGAGGTGCCTACCTGTATAACGCCCTCCACCTCGATTACTAGCTCCAGGAGACTAGGAACCGTTGTTAGGGGGACGAGGTAAACGGTCCTCATTTCCGTACTAGGCACAAAGAGTGGTTCCATGTCCTCAGTGCGGAGCGGATTACGGCCAAGCCACCGCCCTGTCTACGTCCGGTACACATGATTCCCTACATAGATAGACAGGAATGCTGATGTTGTGTATGTTGAAGAAGTGTGGGCCGGCTCCGTTGATGAAATGTTGCTCCAATCCCCATATCTCCCAGTCTTAGTCTTTCGGGTTTACACTGGAAGTCGGGTGTGTGGATGAAGATGTGGGTAGTGCATCTTAGGCCACCCATCGTCCCTCTGTAGGTGCAGGCGTCCTTTGGCTGTCATTTGGAGGTCAGAGTGACAGACAAATCCGGAACTGAATGTCGCCAACCATGTCAGCAAAAAATCCTTTCCACCAGGCTCAGCTAATGTACTACTTTTTCCTCATGGACAAGTGTGTTGCAGTGGTTACGCTGTACAGCATAGACGCTCCAATTGTTTGGGCCAGTGTTTGCCCTGCGCATGTGCTACGCTGCAGCACTAGGAGACATGCGTTTTACGTTGCTGCTCTGAAATAATAGTGGCACACTTGCAGGGTAAAAGTTCTGTTTACTGAGGCGGATTGAGTCAGATTAGTGAGTTTGCCAGCAAACTCCATCCGGGCACTGTCAACGGAACGCTCGTCCGAAAACCCAGTTGGTATCCCCCTAAAGTTCTGCGAATAAGTCGTAGTATGTGCTGGTTCGAAACAAGTCAATATGTTCTTTTGGATATTCCGCATATCACACCTAGTCTTAAAGTATGGTTGCTTGGTCACTGAACCCCGAAGGGCTCTCCATTTGTGGTTTCACGATCATGATTTGGTCTTCGTTCGTGTGACTAAATCATGAACAGATGATTTGTTTCTGGCTCCCAATAGAGTCGGAGACGTGATATGACTGCAAAATGGCACGCTTGCAATAAGATCTTGCAGGTCAGCCTTAAATTTCTCGCTAACTGATGACGGAATTCCCCAGTCGTGAACAATGGAGCACATGGCTGTATTGTCCTCGTTGGATCATCCACAAGGCGAGTGTCAGGCGAGTGTCCATCCCCGGGTTAAACATTTGTAAACGACATACAACTACCAAAAGGCAGCTTTCCTAGCGTCTCAGTCGCAGACTGTAAAGAGATGAAAATATGCTAAGAGTTTCCGGATCATCAAACAGTTCGCACTGCAGATCCCTAAGGTAGTATAACATTATCAAAGCGCCCATGTTAGGGTGATCGTTTGGAAGGAGGGACATACCACGTATCGCGACTTCGAAGTCGGTAATTTCTGAGTGCAACAAAGCGTTAGTTCAAACCTGAGGTTTCACGCATGTCCTGCTTGACGTAGCCGCATTTCCGTAAGTGTTCAGGAGGTCTAATGTTTTGACGTGCATGCAGGAAAGTTGCTTTGTTGCAACAGTTAGTTGGGAATGTGTTTGGTGTATGCTATTTTGTCGATCAGTGAAAGTTCGGCCAGTAATCGTCTTGTGGGTGAGGCGTTGATGAACTCGTGTGTCGGATCCAGGTGTCCCGTCCTTGTCTCTATTCTCCTCTCTTTATATGTAATGTATGACGTGTGTTTGCTAGTTTTGCTGGCTAGCTGAGTGAGGTTATCCTAACTGTTGTCTGGAGGTAGTCCGATTAAGTGGCTGCTTTCGTATGTTTGCTTAAGGGACACCAATTTTATCCGGAGCTCAGTAACAAAGCTGCTGTAGCTCGCATACCAGTACTCATAACCCTTGCTGACATTAGTCTGGATTGAAGCATCGTTTTTACAATCCACTGGTTTCATCTTTTTTTTAATTTGGCGAGTTGCGCAGCCACGAGATTGATTGCGTTGTGTCGTTTAAGATGGAGAAGGTCACAAGAATGTATCGCCAATACTCTTGGTCGTGAGTGGTCACTTCATGCTCAGCATAACTTCCAGCCTCGGGAATACCGTGTACAAGGATTGTCCTAGACACAGATTCCTTCCGGTGTTCTGCCAAGTTGTACTTCGCTTGTTAGCGCTCGCACCACAGAATATCCGGGAAGAAGTGGACGGAAAATAACCTATTTCGGGGGCAAGCTTTCAATAACCGAACTGCTCATGCATCATTGGCGGAAGTCAATAAAACTCGGATAAGACTCGTTTCATCATTTTGTTCTGAGTTGAGTGACAGCTGACGCGTATCAACTTGCCGGGCTTAAGTACAACCCCTATAATGTCACCTATGAAATTCCCCTGGTTTACACCACCGAGTTGCTTTCCATTTAAGGAATTTGACGAAGGATGAAGGGGGCGAAAATGACGCCGTCGAGGATAGCATTCCACAGTAAACACCCACGAAATGTGAAAGCGTTCCGTTGACATTCCAGCTTGATATTGTGCGTAACCGAATAAACCTGGTTTCGTCTCACTTTCGTGTTGTCGACAAGTTGCCGTAGGTGTCAGCGTGTGCAAGTGATTTTCCTCAGTATCTGACAGGGTATTATAAGGTCGCCATGTACATGCCGATATTGACCGGTGCACAGTCCTGGAGACATCAAGCTAGGCTGATTTAGGAGACGAAAGAACCACTACACGTCCTTTGTCCCCGTTCATTGCGGAAGCTCTGACGCAGCGAGTTCTTAGTTCTGCCAGGGCCACATGATTTGGATCGCGCCTTCCTAATGAGACCACAAGTAATCATTACGTATCTATTGGATGAAGAATGGATCGAACCGCTCCAACGCTCAAGGTAGTAGACTGAGGTGTCGGTTCTCGGTCGGTAGAATCTTAGATTCTTTTGACTAACAAAGGCCATCCTTGGATTGCTACTATAAGATCGCATCCCAGAGGCGCCATGCAAGACGTACTGTATAAGGTTGTATACGTTTATCGACAAATGTGGACCAACCTAGACGAGATAAACTGAAGCAGATACTTCAGTGGTCCTCCATGCTATCTGTTGAGATCTCTTCGTGGTGATTCGTGATATTTTCGGTCATCACCCGTCCGTTAAATATTAAAAGCAGTGGAAAAGAAGGAAACTTGACATACACAAAGAAACACACAAGGAATAATTGAGGTCCTAGTGTGGATCCTCTCAGAACTTCGCGCCCGACATGAATCGAACCGGGAACCGCATCCTTAATATCAATCTGCAGTTTCCGACGCCACACAAAGCTCCCAATTCACGAAAGGACAGAATCCAGGATTCCGTAGCTATGAAGCTAGTAAAGAAGAATGCAGTGTTCTAAATGGCCAAAGTCTTTGGGAACAACAAGCCAAACAGCGTCTAATTCTGTTGCTCTGTCACCTGCTTCCAACCAACTACCGCGTTCAACCAGCAAGTTGTTTGTGCATGATAAGCTTTGCTATAAACCAGGCTCCTACGGTGATATGTTGCAGTAGTTCATTTGGTTCGCCAAAGATTAAGTAATGAAGGCTTCCACCATCTTCAAGAGAACTTCAAGCGAGAACACTGAGCAGAATTCTAGCGGTAATAACTATCAACTGCTCGTCCATGTTGGTGAAATTATAACATATCTCCACACACCATGTATTATTTGTTCATCCAAGTATAATTGGAAGGAGGACGACAGGCGCTGGACCGGAACTAGTGCCAAACTTTCCGCGTCCTCTGTTGAACGTTAGTAACCACAGGAAAACGGTAGCTGCGCAACGAAGCAGTTATCCCAAAGCAGTTTTTGTACCAAACATGATATGAATTGATCCTTCTGTTGTGGCGGTTATTGTGCACTGGTAACGCCGGCGGGCATCACGCCGGAAGGTCAGAGTTTTTGTATCTGCAGCGCATTACGTTCTTATTCGACGTTCTGTGTTACTCCAACTACCGAGTTAAATGTTGGGTGCCCGCAATTCAGCTTACGATGGCTTTGGTTACTGGAAAATCTACGACACAAGTATTGTGGTGAGCCAATATAATGGTTGATCTAGACCATGAGCTCGTTCCAGGTTTCGGAACTAGGAAGCGGTCTGCAAGCACGCCAAGATTTAGCTATAAGCGTAATGCCTTTTCAGGTTCTGTCTCTGATAAACCATATTGTTGTTTCAGCAATTTAAAGCAGTTAGTTCCCTTCAATAATTTGAAAAGCACGGAAAGAATCCGAAGGCTGGGAGATGCATTCAGTTCGTATTGTCTTCTCAGTACCATTAACAATAACCGATATGCACACTGGGTGCAACCAGACAAGGCTGTAGTGCAGAACAAATGACGAAGTTCATGCCTACGGCCAAGGCAGCTTTATGCTGACATATAATTGTCTCTGAACACAAAAGTTCGGCTTCGTTCCGCTTATATCGACAGTCTCTGCAAACCGAAGGAAGCGGGGCTTAGTGTGACGTAACACACGTTGGGACACTGAGCGCAGCTCTATCCGGTGACCCGAGTCTAATAG
>CALYDF020001347.1:0-28283 GCA_944474145.2 Dicrocoelium dendriticum
ATGTTATTCCATCGAACCTCAGTGTCATTGGGACAATGGAACCTAAGTTCGGTACGCAGGGCATCCTGATAAGATAACCTGACCAGTGAGTGCGATTAAATCTCAGTCGCCAATGGTGGGGCGCTTGATACGCCTGACGGTAAAGTTCATGAAAAAACGACAGTTTACTAGGGCATGATTAGAGTCGACGCATGTGCTCCAGAAAGGGGGAAAATCCAGGATGGAATCACGCAACCTGTAACTTATGGCAACATGATCAATTTGGGTCAATCGATGTCCAGCCATAGGTGGACACCAAGTGGCACTTTGGTGTCCACTATGTTTAAAGGCGGGGCTGTTAAGAAACAGCCAGTGTTCTGCACACAGCTGTAACAGCCGTTCGCCGTTGTCGGTTCTGTCGGAGTTAAATCCATGCTTATCACCTAGCTGAGCTTCTGAATTTCTCAGACGACCTTGTGCATTTATATCGCGTGCAAGAACTATTATGTCTGGACAGGTAGCGCTGCTTAGTAGCGTGTTCAGTGCAAGGTAAACAAAGCAACATGGCAAAATGGAACTTAAGGCCTTAAGCCACTCAGCAAGTTATTTACATTAACACTTGTGTAGGCTCCCTCACCGCCATGTCGCGGAAAGACATGGTGAGCATTTAGTTTGGCTCGAGATAGTTTCATCAAGACGTTTTTTGTAAAGCGTTCATGTTGGGACCAAAATAAAGTAAGTTGGAAGCGCATTCTTTGTTCCGGATACCCGAAAGTAGAAAACGCTTTGTCGGCTCTCAAATTGACTGGAGTTTGTACCTAGTTTGAGCTAGTGGCTTCTCAGGTTGGTATGGGGGCTGAATTGCAGCAGGTCGCCACAGGAGTGATTTATGTCCGTCAGCATTAGATTAACTATATTGAGGTCTCCTCGCTTAAGCCGATGGTCACATGTAATTTCTGCTGATTGTACGGACAACCTACTGCTATCGCGCAAGCTGACCTGCCAACTTTCCAAATCAGAAGACAAAGGCCTAAGGCGAAAAATGTATTGCGTACCCGGCAAGCAGTATAAGCAAATCACAGTGCGATCAAATCAATGGTCAATAAAGGAATGGCCTAGTGCTCACTGTCGGGCTTCAAGGTAAACAAATCTCATTGGCAGCGTTCAAGGTGAAGCGTCATCATTAGCTCGCTCTCATTGGTTGCCCAATAAGCTTCGGTCTGCGTCATGGTCAACTGTTTCGCGATGGTGGGAAAGCGGTGGCTTCCCCGTTAACATCCCTGTTTTAAAATCCCACAGTTTAAGGTATAAGTTGGCAAGGAACATAGAACGAACCCATAACGAATTTCGTCGCTCTACATTGTGTTTCTTCAACTGCATAAACATCGTGTGTATGGCAAGGAGGCAGGGTTTGATCGCCTACTCCACGTGAGGCCTCATGTACACGTTCAGCTTTTACGGTAAGATAGATTGTTGAACTTCTAGAAAATCTTAGGTAAGAGTCCGAGTTGCTGACTTTCTGTTCTCGATGACTTTTCGGCCTGTTTCGAGCAACAAATTTCACGATTGTTTCGAGGTCGACTTCATGGAAAGTAAGTTGCAACTAATGCTCTCCAATCGGTATTCATAGGTACGCTGTTGGGGGTATGCTCACAACTGAGCAATTCACCACGTTATTAGAAATGGCTTTCAGATGTCCAAGTATAGACTCTGTCGAGATGTCTCTGTGGTGCCTCGTGATCACTGCTCTAATCTCATGTCAGATGTTGACATCGTCTGTAAATATTAAGAAGCGCGACTTTAGCACACTGGCAGGTCCGTTGAGCAAGGATAGGAACCCATGTGGATCGATCCTTGGGGCACACCGCACTGGACTGCAATTGGGTCGGCGATGGACTCGCGGACTTCCATATTCAGTTGACGTCGAATAAGGAAGTTGCTTATCTAACCGATGAAATGGTCACAGATTCCACGAATTCGTAGATTGTGTAATTTAATTCCGGGAGTTCAGGCTGTCTAACGCTTTAGGGATATCCAGGTAGATGACTTCGCTTTCTGCTGGTACATCGACTGATTCCGACGAGCATTCTCTGGCTAGCAGCAAGTTTATATTGCGGGACTAATTGCGACGGAGTCTGTGCTACTATGGCAATATGATGTCACTCTCAGAGTGTCGCATGTTCGCCACTGCCATACTATCTTCTATTACCCTAGAAAGCACCGGGAGGATGGTGATTGGACGGTATTTTGGGTGCTCCGTGCGATTTCCACTTATAGGTAGCAGGGATTGTTCCATGTTTCCAAATGGTTGAAGCTTGCAATTCATCAAGGCATCGTCGAAAGAACCGTGCTAACGGTTTGGCGATATTCATGTCAACCGTGTTTAATGCCTTAGGTCTAATAGTGTCCACAACAGGAGAGCTGTGCACGCGCAGGGATGATAATCATTTTGTCGTATTTGCTGCCGTGAACGACACGTGAATTAACCGTGGGGACCTTGGGAGCTAGGCCAAAAACAGATGGGATGATGCTTCACTCTGAAACATGCGGATGAAGTGTTGGCGAAGCGTGTTGTTCGCCCCATATGTTGCTGCCGCCGGACCATCTGCTGTAATGCACTCTGCGGAGCTTATTTACCTGCATGCAGAGGATCAAGGACTTAGTACTGAATTTCTTCGCCAAGTCCTGTTGGTGTTTGACTTTATCTTCGCGGACCCATTTTACACAATGGTTCCACTGAGTTATATGGGTATACCAGGTCTGCACTTCCGACCAAGCTTTGTAAGCGCGCTAGGCTGAATCCCTTAAGACCGTACGCTTTCGGGTCCGGCTAGTCAAGATGGAGTTCTGCTTCGAACGAAAGCCTTTGAGTACCGAAGCATTTGCAACTATCCAGGTGAAGTGGGAGCGGGTTGCTCCAAGCAATCCGAAAAGGCCTCGAAGAATGGAAAGCAACATGTCTGGCTATTGCAAGGGGCGTTTGGACAAATAAACAGCTCCATATTTCGACAAAGGCTTAGTGCGTATGTTTGCCCCCATATCGTACACGCCATTCAGGCCTGGCATCCATGACTGAAACACGACGTTAATGCACTGGAGCTGCCACAACGTCTGGCAGCTAAGAACGTAATTGGAATGCACAATCTTTCATACGAGGAGGAGCTGCAACGATTGGGATTATTCAGTGGAAGCTATCGCAGACTACGAGACGACCTGATTATGGCATACTTGATTCTGCGAGACTCAGATCAGGTGTGCCTATCCTGACTGCAACTCAACACCAATACAACCCAGACTGGCCAGTCATTGAAACTGGCTGAACAGTATAGCCACCTGGAGTGCCGCAGAAATTTCTTTTCCTTTCATGTCTGTCGCCCTTGGAATGCTCTCCCAGAATCGGGCGTCACCACACCGAGACTAACAGTATTTAAAAGACGGATGGATAACACCCTCACCAACTTACACCTTGCCACATAGCACCACGTCTGCATGCTACACCTGGAGTTTACCATGAAATTAATTGATGTTAACTGTAGGTACTGTAAATCTAAGCGGATTGTAGGACTAACGAGGAGTAAACGATAAGTCTTTGTTTTCATATTTAAATTACTAACTGTTTTACTACCATTATTATCATTATTGTTATTTCCACATCCCCATTAACTATCCGACGAGACTTGTAAAGCAATGCTTCTTAACCCGTATACGTGTATTGTTCATTGTTCAAATTCCTTTCAGGCGACTTCGGGTGAATCCACCACCAGCACGGACCAGTTGGTCTGTTAAGCAAGGCCGTTTTGTCTGATGAAGTGGATATCCTTGATGTATTTACATATGTACTGCGTGTCACAGGTCTAACGGAAGAGCACCGACACATGATCGCCATAGTCAGGCGAGACTACCATGGTTACGGTATCGATAACTAGTTACGGGTTGATGGGCACAAGGTCTAAAACGGATGACTTATCGTCCGTTTGTGAATCGGGCGGGATAAGGGAAATGGGTGTATGTCGATCTGTGGGCGATTAATTCTTTTTAGTCTGCTTTGAATTGTCCGCTGAAGCCTGGACTTCGGTTGCGTACAGTTTGAACTCCCCTACCAGAAGGACGTGACTGTATGATAGTGCCAGGACTCGTTTAATGGTAGAATATAGGCGGTGATTCATTTCCAGGATGGACATTAGAAAGGGGTAAACTATTAAGAGTAAACACACATCAACAAGCCTCACGTGCAGAATAAACCGGCGACAATCGACAACTTGCCTAGCTGGATTGTCGATGATGTCGACATGCAGGTCCGATCTGTAATACACTCTGCCTTCTCTACTGGGTCGATCGTTGCGTAGGAGAATCATTCCGGGCAAGGCTATTTCAGCATCAGTGGTCTCGGTATTCATCAATGTTTCGGTTATCATGACGTCTCGAGGAGGGGAAAACTATCGGTTACGAAGCTCATCTAACATACTGAGAAGATCTTGTGCTTTGGTATAAAAGCAGGTCAGTGACTCGGAGGTTAGCAGCGTATTTGTTTATGGGGTTTTCGGGTGAGAGTTTATGACAACTAAAGTGGGGTCGGGTGTCAGTCATTTGGTTGAAAGGTAACCGCGGGACGCGAGACAATTTCGGTATGAAATGTAGAGTTCTCAGTGTCGGTAGGCGACTCGTTAGCTGGCTCCTTAGGGTGACGTAGTGTTTTGCCTGTCTCCCGCTTCAGAGTAGCTTGTGGATCTGGTCGTACAGTAGCCCAGTAGCTTCAACCCCATCTCATCGATTTGTGACCATGTGACCATTGACTTTATAAGCATTTCGGATGGCGCCTATTTGAGGCCACATTTCGTCGTCTGGGGCCATTCCCCATGTAGTTGGACAATATTGGTCTCCTTGAGATGGTAGTGGTGATCACATTTTCGACTGTGAGTACTTCGCGAACAAAACGTCATTTATCTCATTCATGCACTTTGTCCGCTAACTCGCTTGTAACCTGCAGATCGTGGACACCGGGGATAAGGAGTGATTTTACGTCTTTTTGTTTACGGTAGTCATCCGAGTTTAGTTTGCGTTTCAAGCGTTTGCCCCTAGGAAATCTGTAACAATAGAATACTGGTACAATAACTAAAAAGAACTCAAGGTTTGACAAGTCCGGTAGGATGATTTTGTAAAAACTGTGTGTTGCAAATAGTTACACTAAAGTGAGACGCGTATCTGTGGGTCCAATATGATATCCACAACACACATATCTGTCAATCCTGATTTCGTACGAATGGATAATCGCAATGTTTCACTGCGTCTTGTCGTCGCTGAAGGAAAAGAAATTAAATCAAGTAATGCAAAGTTAGTACTGCGTCGCCATTATTTTTTAGCATTGCACAGCGGGAGAGCAGATATAAAGGTCGAAGCAGTACACCACGTTTGACAAATTCGAAGAAAACATACTGCCGGCAACTTTTCAGCTGCCTGTACTGGGTGGTCAGCTTCCGCTGGTGATCAACCCATTATGTGTTGCGGCTCTTTCTGAAGCTGGCACCAAACGTGACCGGCGTTTTCCAAGACCTGGTCCCTCAGAACGAGGTCGCCATGTATACCGTAATATCCATCTCTGTACACTCCCAAAAATTGCAGTCGCAGATGGTACGGCAGGTTGAGCACGCACCTCCCATTTTTCGTTGCCGTTCATCACGCGGTATCCAGTGCAACCAGATCGTGTTTTAATCAGCGTTTTCAGGACTGGATCGCGTACTCTACATCTGGTTGCATATACGCATTAGGCATTTTGGGAATGATGTATAGGTAGACAATCCACAGAAGGCCCTCCACAAGGGAACAAGCTTTTGCTTCGTAGTTTTGGACGTCTACAAAGAGTGTGCCGAACAGCCGAGTTCTTCTGGAATCAGCGGTGCATGAAGTGGTACGGGGGCGAGTGGCTGACAAGTTACCTGCGTTTGTATCAACCCCTGAGTGAAGCGCTACCTGGATTAGCCGCGCTTCACAGTAGTGTATCGACTTTGTGTGACGGACATGACGCGTCATACTAAGCGGCTTTGCTTGGACCCCAATTAACCGACACATGGCGTCTCACTGTTACGGGTTTTCTAGCAGCCTGTCTTTGATTGGGTTCTCCTCAGATTCAGAAAAATGGAGCACATAACTGTAAGACAATTGAAATGCAGTTTGCTGTTCTCCTTTCTGTGGGAAAGGGTGGTTGGTTACTCTGGTCGGACAACAGATGGCGTGCTACGCTCTGTGCTGATAATGGCTGTCCTATCTGCTCCTCGTTTGACGGTGGTCGAAGAAACGATGGATGGTGCAGTTTTCCTGTGTGTGGAAACTGTGGACGCGTATGAAATCGGTCTTCTCTGGCCACTGTTCTCACTCTCAGTCTATCTGTTCTGCTCTTATTTTAAAGATCTTTCTGAGAGCCACCCGATCAGCTAACTATCATTCCTTCAAGTCGCTGTACAAAGCGATAGTCGTCAATTTGGTTCATCGTTAGAACAGCCACAGTCGTCATTAGACAGTATTTACCAAGTCATCTTGCGTTGCCTCAGTCCTACGCTGCATCGCTGCCTATCCATTTACCGGCTGGATCGAAAGCACGCACGTCGCACTTCTACCCTAAGGAACGTGTGACTCATCTGGACGCGACACGCCTGACCCCGCTGACCTCAAATCAACGCCGATAGTCACGCAACGAAAAGTGAAGTGAAGCGAAGTCAAACACAGTGCTTCAGTATCTTTGTCCCCTTGTCACCCCTTAAAACAGCACGCCTACTATGAACAT
This sequence comes from Dicrocoelium dendriticum, assembly GCA_944474145.2. Classification (NCBI taxonomy): domain Eukaryota; kingdom Metazoa; phylum Platyhelminthes; class Trematoda; order Plagiorchiida; family Dicrocoeliidae; genus Dicrocoelium; species Dicrocoelium dendriticum. The sequence goes on from CALYDF020001347.1 coordinate 6,758, forward strand.
GTCTCGTATGAAGAGCAAATGCGAATCATGTGCTCAAGTGGTAAAAAAATGGTCTGGTGTGTACCAAGTGTTTGAAACCCTATCACATTACCTGTCTTCGGACGCGGTAGACAAAATCAAACACTGCGGAGGCGTTTTGGGTTTGCCAATTGTGCAATTCTATCCCATTTGTTAGCTGTCTAGCTGTGCTACTGAAGAGGTGTGAAAGACTAACCGAAGCGGTCGAGCAACTGGTGAGCGCCAGAGTTACGCCCATGGGAGGAAACGGACCTGCACTTTTGAGTGAAAATAATACCCCGGATTCCCTAGTCAGGCCGAAGAAGTGAGCCAGGCGTCCCAACCTAACCCCAACGACTCAGCCTCCAGCAGTATCAGCTCCATTCTCGCTCCCTCCTATAACATTGCCTGCAGCGCGCTTGCTTCAAATTCTGTACTGTGTGCTGCACCTAGTAGTCTGTTCGTCACACACGAGACCGGAAGCTATAGTCAACCAGCAATAGTGAACAACCCGGCAACGTAGGCATCGGCTGCCGCCAAGCAAACACCGGAAAGAGCACCGGTAACCTTTGTGCCCGGACTAGGCAAAACAAAGCTGCCGCAGCGCGGATGGCATCCATCAGTGCCGTTCACAAATTCACCAAAAACACCGCATACTAAGCCTCGAAATCCAAACCCAGTAGCCATCAGGCGCAATCATGGTGCCCTAAACCTTGTATACACAAATGTCCCCGAATCCAAATACAATAAAATTAGGGCTAAGTTGACGGACGATCGAAATTAGTGGGGTTCCATCTGTATGTCGATCGATGTCCATGCTAATCCCACGAAAGTAAGAAGAATCTTGCGCCACCCAAATGCGTCGCACTCCGGCGAACCCCGGTTACTACGGATAACACTAAACTCGGCGGACGAGATTGAGGCCGTCCTGCTGTCTGCGAATCGTCTCCGCAACGACTCAAGTGGAGTGCGCATACTACCCGAAATCCCGTGGAAAGAACGTTCAGCCGATCTCTCTAACAAAGGAGGTACAGAAAAAGTCAAGATAAGAAAATATTGATTGCTCACGGTGCTCCTGAGCTTGCTGATTCCTATTCCGACGATGCTCAGATGCACGATCGTGAGCAATGACACTACATCCGGAATGCTCTTTCTCTCGAAAATGTGGTGGCTACCTCGTTGACAAGGATCCCCATAACAAAGAACTATAAGGGGTGTGGTCCCAGGCTGTTAATACTTGTGTTACAATCAGCACTAACGGCACAAACCCTACTAAAGAAATGGACCAAATTCCGTTGCAGATTTCCAACAGAAATTCGTCTGAATACAGCGGGAACACTAGCACCTTCTAATGACAATACAGTAGAGGCACAACACTTAATGAAAACGCCAACTGCAGGACCCGACTCGCAGGTGGTTTCTAGAGTAGCAATACTATCCGAAGGGACACAGCAGAGCACGAACAAACACCGGGATCCAGGGCATCTGATACTTGACTACATACCAAATTCGTCTAGAGAGTTTGCAACCCATCAAAAAAAGACTAGTCGCCGACCGTTTGATGGTCGGCGTAAATTCACTTGCTTCATCCATCCAATATAACACACACTTGGTCTCAGAGAATCTCTCATGCAAGTACACAAATTCCCATGGTCTACTCAGCAAATTAGCTGAATTAAGACCTCGACACGCGTCTGCAGCTTGGGACCTCATCGCTATCACCGAAACGTGGTTGCGTTGCAAGATAACGGATGCTGAAAACGCGCTAACGGGCACGTCCCTTGTCCGGAAGGATCGAGCCAGCAAAGGTGGTAGGGTAACCCTCTACTTTCGTAACACCATGCAATGCGAACACATAAACGATTGGGAAACCGACGTACCTGACTCCATTTGGTGTAATTTCCGGCTGAGAGGGAACGATCTTGGCCTATTGGTTGTTGTTTACCGCCCACCATCGTCTACTCCTGAGATGGACTGCAATTTGATGGCTGCATTAAGGCAAGTGATAAACAAGGAGTACAGTCACATTCTAGTCACCGGCGACTTCAACTTACATGCCCTCGAATCCCAGGCCACACCAGGAGAGCAATTCAAAGCGGATCTGCAAGATCTGGTTTCAGGCTTCCCGCTTTATGGCCACGTCACTACGCCTACCAGGTTCAGGCGAATTAACAGACCATCCATATTGGACCGAATATTCACTAATAAAAAACTGATGGTCGAGAGAGTGATAACCGATACTCCTTTGAGCCGCAGCGATCGTGTGACGCAAGCGTTTAACCACATGTGCTACGCGGATTATCCTAAAGAGCACGCCGAGGAATATCGTGTCGTAAACAACTATGACGACCTGTCCGACCTCATTGATGCAACAAGCTAGTCGTTCTTAGCTGAATTTACCCCTGAGGTGGCCTGAGGAGAATTCGTCAACATATTTACCAAGCTCGTGGCAAGGACATCTGAAACCACACTCTTCCGGCCTAAAAGGATGAAGTCTTTCGTATGAAGCAGGACAGGTAAATGCATGGCATTAAGGGACTTTTCACCGCACGTCTATATAGCCTCCCCGAACGACCATACCTGAAATGTCTACACAATACAAAGAAACCACTGTGTCAAATTTGTCGGGGAGGATAAACTGAAGAACCAACAAGGCCTAGTGGCATAGTTTTGCTCCAACCTCAAACTGCTGTACAGACACGTAAACAACTTGCGCCGTGTTAAGCGCGGTATTCCTACTCTGCACACAGCATGCGGGTTAGCCTAAACCGCACAAGAGGCGGTCAACATCCTTGGACAACGAGTTGGCCGTACCTTCCAAAGCGTGCAATCATCATACATCCTGCCTAAGCAGATAACGCCGCCATTAGGGCTTAATCACATATCGTTCACCTAAGCAGCTGTACTGAAGAGGCTGATGTCTCTGCGCGAGTTCAGCTCCCCGGGTGCGGATGGCATTCGCTCGAAGACGTTAAAAGTTGCTGCCATGAGTTTGGCGGCGCCACTAGCAATTTTCTTTCAATGATGTCTGAACGAGATGCACGTCCCCACGATGTGGAAGCACAAAATCATCACGCCAATATACCAAAGTGGCAGCCATGCTGAACCATCAAAGCTACTTCTATTTAACGCGGACAATTGCAAGGCTGTACAGGTACGTCACAAACCCACTTAGGCATACAATGTTAGAGACCACGTGTCGAACACCGAGTTATAGGAGCGCGATCCTGGATTGGTGATACAATACGAACTCGGCTATTCGTCGTAGTCTTTGAACGCACCCAAAACCACGAACCTAAAGCTTGTTTTCTTTCGGAGGGAGTTCTGGCGGTTCGACCCATCCATCATTCCCAAAATGTTTAATGTGTATGTGAGGTCCCATGTATAGTGTAGGATCCTGGCCTGAAATCTGTGCTCAAAACGCGATCTAGTTGTACTGCAAACCGCACGACGAACATCAACAAAAATTGTGAAAGGCTTGCTTCACCTGCCGTACCATCTGCGACTGAAATCTTAGGGCGTGTACAGTGATAGACATCGCTGCCTACGGGGCGACATCCTTCTGATGTTCCAGATCTTGGAAAACGCCGGTCACGCTTGGTACCAGCTTCAGAAACTTAGCCGCAACAAAAATGTGAGTGATCACGAGTTAAACGTGGCCACTCAGCATAGTCGGCTGGAATGTTGCCGGTAGTATGTTTTCTTCGAATTTGTCAAACATGGTACCCATTTTCGCTCCCACTGTGCATTTCCAAAAATACGACGACGATGCATTATTACCCCATTATTACCTGATTTTCTTTCTGTTCACTTAGTGAAAACAGGGCATAGCAAAACATTGTGCTCTTCACCGCCCCCCGAAATCTGTGTAAACAAATAAATAATGGTGTTAACGAAGGTAACTTGACTTACATTGGATTTACCTTTTATACTATGAATACGGCGATGAGTGCACCAGTGTGAACTTTAATTTGCGGACAATTTTTCTTATATATTGAATTTTCACCATAGTCATCCTGCGGGACCTCTTAACCTATAGCTATTTTACCCGTAGAAAACCATTTTCTATTGTTGTTCCATTAATGACAGTTTATTTCCTGCATATACGACATGTTGTCGGCTGTCCCTCCTACAGACGCTATGGTCTGAAGCATATTCTAGGGCTACGCTTTGTTCTGCTCAGCCATCGATAATCGGAATAACTATGTGCCGAATCCTCCAGTTTTTTTTCTACTAATAGCGTCCTCAGTACTAACAGGTCCTTCCCAGCTCGTGCTAGTTCGCACTCACGAAAGCTCGACTGGATGATCGGAGGATTTTCGTGAATCTGACATCAATCTCGTTCCCATATGGTCGATTTGCGGAATGAAAACAAAAGGAGGGTTTTCGCATTTCCGTAAGTCTCTTAGAGCATTATGAGGAAATGATAATACTCTCCACCTAGCATACACATTGAGAGGAAGTGCAAAACTGCAAATTTGTCCGAAGTTCGGTTACTTAAGTACGTACTTCGAAACCCCTTCTGCTCTGCCCAGTTTAACAGCAATTTTAAACATAGCATCGGATGCACGGAACTCACTTTGAACCAACTTAATAAAGGTTCTTACAGTTGTTCTCATACGATTACCGAAATCGGCCTGAGCATTCAAACGCAATCTGTAACACATTTGTTGAGTTGAAAACATTCTACTCTAAGACAGAAAAACAAGAAACTCTAATTCGGATTTCGCTGTTCCATGTCACCCGACTTGTAACCTCACAGTAGATACATGTGCACTCTTTTTCTCCGCGTAGCACAGACTAATCATTGAATAATTTAGGACACAACTGTGATGTTCGCAGGTAGCGTACCAACAGTCCGTTGCAGGAAAATTCGATCAAAGAAATAAAACCAAAATAAAATAGGTGTCTCAACGCAGACATAAAGTACCCGCTATCACGTCGTAAACCATAATTATGCGTTGTTGGTGTGTTGAAACAAATAAGTGTCCGTCGCCATGTATGAAAATTACAAGAATGCAGCTTTCCGATGTGTGGAAGGCTGCCGACGTGAAAGATAAGCGCACATATGTTTGCGTGTGACCTACTAACCTCAAATTTTGCGTTCCGATAGTTGACATTTAGAAAATATGATCGAAAATAGATATTTCGCCTTGATATACGTAACTTGGAAATTTATCCAATAAAACAAAAGTTTGAGCATATTAGTATTCCGATAGGAACTGAGAATTACGAACTGATGGATACATCCTAAAAGATAGGTAACTATTGTAGCGCCCAAAAAGATAACTCTTATCTTTCGTGTACAATTTACTTGTTGACCGATTGTACATTACTCCTTCTTGTTTTAATCTTACAACCGGCTCGACACACAACTGCCTTGTAAGTCCCCGCGCTCACGTGTACGCTCTTGCCTCGCTTCATCCGTCCGTTTCTTCTTGTAGCCCATCGAATACAGTCCGCTGTGTCCGACTCCAATTGCCTTCTGACATCCGCGCTTAATTCCGCGCATCGTCTCGGACTAGTATTAACTAGTCCTACACTATTTTTGTAGATTAAGCACTTGATTAAAATAATTCTCTTATCTGTCATTCAGCTATTAGAAAGGTAGAAAATTACCGTGTTCGTGTAACCATTGCTTAATGAAGTGCTAAACTCTGTTCATCAACCCTGTGGTTGGATTAAGGTTGAATCGTTGATGGGTTGAACAAGAAAACGCTCAAAAACCAGTCTGTCTGCATATAGTCTGACATATCTTGTGCAAATTCGATCACAAACCCGGTACCGCGTTAGTCCTATGAGCTTTTGTTCTGCACGTACTATTATGCAAGGACTACATACTTTCCTGTTTTCTACACTTTCCCGCATTAGATCTATCTTCTACTAGGTCAAATCAAGATGGTTGTGATTGGACTGTCCCGAGGTCTATGCGTTATTTTCACCTGCAATCCCGAATCGAACGAAGTTTCTCTCTTTTAAATACAAATACATTTATTCACAAATGGGAAACAACAGGAAAACTGCTGGATGCTGGACGTACTGCATTCCACGATCATCTTCAGGTCGGTTTGCAATCTTGAGATAACAATGAAAGAACCACGAATAATCCCTGGAAGTGGAGATCACCTTCGTCAGTAGTAACTTCGATTGATGACAACCAATGAGTCGTTGAACGCGGTGACATGGGGTTCCCACTACTCAGTGAGATTTGGGTAAGGGAGTTAGTCAGGACACCCTACGTCCCTCGTCTCGCGTTTATGTTCTCTATCCAGCGAGCACAATCAAATCCAAAGCAGATCACAGTGTGTAGTGTTCTGAACCGAAAATGCCTAATATTTATCTATTTTTGTTACGGTTAGCAGAGACTGAAGGGACAAGGCTCCTTCGCATTTGATAATATCTAAGTAAGGATTGCGCATGGCAATTCATTCATACAACGGGGGATTCTGATGGACAACAAGCACGAAAACATGTTTTGCGATTGTCACACCTTGCACAACACCCTGAAGCGCTTAGACTAAAATTGTTTATTTCATGACGCAGTGGGGTAGTTACCTTAGTCAATGAACTAATCACAGTATTTAATAAGGCGTTGAAAATCAGTAAGCATACGTGCGTAATCAGATAAATAGCCTAGGTGAGGCCAAAACAAACATTTACTATTAATGTTCAGTGGGCCGCTTAATTAGGTGTTCAAAGCATAATCGACTAACGTTAGTGGAAACTCCACTCCATTGGGTATGCCGCACTAATCTGTTTTTAACCAAGGGTCAGTGGTGTGGGTGTTGGATTCTAGAATGTGAGGTGGCGTTAGCAATGCTCAAATAGTTCCCTCGATGAGGAGATGTTCTGAGTCCTAAGGGGAAGGATAACGCTTCAGTTTGCAGTCGATTGACAGCAAAGGGCAAGATAGTATGGACATCCATTAAATAATCAGCAGGGAACTCGCTCCCATGCAGCTCGACTACAATACTACGTTGGAACTTGAATGTCTCTGTGTTTATCGTCTTTTTGCTAATATAGTGGCAGAGGTTTGTAAACTTAATTCGACACACAAGTGGCAAAGATGCACATGATTACAGATTACGTTGAGCTGTTTCCGTGTGCTGGTTTATACTGTGCGAACAATTTTTGTGATAACACAAGGCGAGCCTTTCAGGATTAACCTAATACGTAGTACCACTAAGCATGTAACGCACGCTTCCTAGACACGTAATCCCAGCAATCAGAAGACGTCTAAACAGCAGGAGGTTTATCAATCAATTGAGGAAGGTACAAGACTCACGGAACTCGCGTTGCGAGACCGGGGTGTGTGTCTGATGATTGGCTGGCTAGTGTGTGTGGTAACCAATCCACGCACGGCTGAGTAAACGGATCGAATTCATTCGCGTACGTGACATCCCCCCATCTCTTGAAATGTTTATACTCCTGGCACGTACCGGTCATCGGGTTTATGCGTACGCTGAAATCTGCGAAGTGTTGTTGCATTTGACGATTGTACAGAATCCTAGGGGTTTGCTTCCGTTTCCGGATGAACGGATGCTGATTCACCCAGACGTTCTTCTGCTGTTGTCCCAACAAAACGTGAGCGTATATGGTCTGAGTGTCGCCGTACTATCCGACCATTTAGTTCAAGATCTGCTTGGGTACAGTCACCTTTAATTACAGTTGCGGGTTGCCAGCAGTGCTCATGGGGAAGTCGTGTGTATACGGGATCACCCGGCTGCCAACTAGAGTCGTGGTCATTTTGCGATGCGTCAGCCTTGTCTTGTTTCTTCTCCATTTGTACTCTATGATTTGGGAACAGAAGATCCAGTCTGGTAAGGAGTGTTCGGCCAAACACCATCTCCGCAGGTGATTTACCAGTGGCTTCCGAGGGCGTTATCCTGTAAGCAAACAGCAAGCGATCTAACCTCGTCTGAACAGTTCCTGGTGCTTGTTTTGAGAGACCTCTTTTAATTGTCTGCACCGCCCTTTCCGCTAGCCCATTAGAAGCAGAGTGATATGGAGCTGTACGGACATGCTGGACACCATTGCTATTCATGAAGATTTCAGATTCTTTGCTAGTGAAACATGGCCCATTGTCTGTGCAGAGTGTCTCCGGTATCCCAAACATTGCAAATGACGACCGCATTTTGGAGATTGTTGTCTCTGTAGTAGGGTGAGGCAACGGGATAAACATCTATCCATTTCGAATAAGCGTCAATTAGCAGCAGGAAAAATACACCATTAATGGGTCCAAAGTAATCCGCATGGATGCGCTGCCATGGGTTTTCAGGCCAACGCCAATGGTGTACCGGACCGGGAGCTTTATTTGACTGATACTGCTGACACAAACCACATGATTTTAGCTAGTTCACTCTCTCTGTATCTAGACCAGGCCACCAGCAATAACCGCGGGTCAAGGCTTTCATTCGGGCTACACCTGGATTTGCGTTGTGGAGTTCATTTATGATGAACAACCGTGCCTTTAGCGGTGGAATCAGGCGGGATCCCCAAAACAAGCATCCATCGTGAAGGCTCAATTCATTTTTCAGTTGTGCGTAAGGTTTATGATCCACGGGAACTGTAGTAGGCTAGCCGGTTTTTGTAAATCTCACTACAGAAGATAACGTTGGGTCACGATCGGTCCACTGACGTATGGTGTCACCTGTCAATGGAGTGGTGTCGAGGTGTTGCATTAAATTTACAAGCTCTACTGGTTCCTCCAGTATTTCTTCTGGGATCGCATGTGGTAACCTGCTTAATGCATCCGCTGTATGATTGTTCAACCCAGAAATATACAAGATTCGATATTTATATGCACTTAATATTAATGCCCAACGTTGCATTCTCGGTGAAAACATCTGCTTGATTCCCTTTGACTCGCTCAGCAAGGATATCATTGGTTTGTGGTCAGTTTGTTTTTCGAAATAGTTTCCCAAATGTACTGATGAAACCACTTGACGCCAAACATAACTGACAGGGCTTCTTTATTCAGCTGGGAGTAATTCTTTTCTGCGGGTTGTAAAGTTCGTGAAGCAAAGGAAATCGGTTGAATGACACCATTGGACATTTTGTGGCATAGAACTGCTCCGACTCCGTATGGAGAGGCGTCACACCGTAAGAATAACGGTTTTTCACTATCATAATGGACCAAAACTGGTGCGGAAGCAAGACACTTCTTTGCACAAGTAAAAGCAGATTAATGCTCACTTTTCCACATCCACAGGATGTTTTTGTGTAACAGTTCGTTTAATGGAGCAAGAATGGTCGAGGCATCAGGTAGGAAACGACGATAGTGGACAGCATTCCAAGGAATGATCGTAGTTCATCGCTATTCTTGGGCTGTGGTGCCTGCACAATAGGTGCTATTTTATCTTGCAGAACATGTAAACCGGCTTTGTCCAATTTGTAAACAAGGCAACAAACAGAATCGGATAAGAACTCACACTTGGACTTTTTAAATTTCAACCCACACTCTTCCAGACGCAGGAGAACGGTTCGCAATGTGTTTAGGTGATCAGCGTCACTGCGACCAGTAACAAGGATATCGTCCAAGTATGCACAGGTGAACGGTATATCTTTAACTATATTACCCACTATACGTTGGAAAATGCTGGGTGCTGAATTTATTCCAAACGGGAGACGCGTGTACTGGAATAGTTCCAGGTGGGTAGTTATTGTGGTCAGTTCCTGTGACTCATCATCAAGTTCGACCTGAGAGTATGCGTGACTGAGATCTAGCTTGGAAAACTTTTGGCCGCCAGCTAAAGTCGCGTACAAGTCTTCAATACGTGGTAGGGGATATCTTTCCACTTTCGACGCTTGGTTGACTGTCAACTTGTAGTCTCCGCAAATACGGACGGTTTGAGTACAGGTACAATCGGAGTGCTCCAATCTGAATGTTGCACCGGGACTATGACTCCTTCTGATTGCAGACGTTGTATCTCCGACTCAACTTTAGGGCGCATTGCATAAGGTAATGATTTAGCTTTGTAAAATTTTGGTTCGGCATTCTTTCGGAGTTTGATAGAAGCCTTGAAATGATGAATGTTTCCCAGTTTATTTTCAAACAACGATGAAAACTCCTTCAATAATCCATTTAAACTGCCGTCTTCAACAGTGAGTTGGTTGAGATGCATGGTTTCGGGAAAGAACTGTATCCAGTCTCGACCCACGAGATTCGGTTTGTTCCCAGGTACAACGATTAAGGGCAGGGTGAATTCTCGCTCCCCGTGCCTGGCTTTAACGAAACATCTGCCCAACACCTGAATTGGATTACCTGTGTACGTCTGTAATCTCGAGTTGCAAGGTAGCAAAAGTGGTAGCTTTTTCATTGAACCGCGGTTTACAGTGGTGACCGCCGCCCCAGTATCTAGCTCCATGTCTACCGGTTCATCCTCTATCCTCAAACGTATTGTATAAGGAGAACAGTTTTTGTGTGTCACACTGTTCAAGTACACGGAGTTAAGCTCACTGTTCAAATTTTTTAGGACATTATCTTCCCGTAGCTCTATCTTGCTTTGACGACTTCATGAGGTGATGTTCGTGGGGCGGGAACTTTCCGATCTGCAGACGCGTGCTAGATGACCTATCTTGCCACATTTCCGACAGATACTTTCTTTGTGCCAGCAATCGGAAGCGTGGGAATGCCACAAACCGCAACGATAACACACAAATTGTTTTCTATTTTCACTGCTGTCTGATTTACGGACCGCATGCACATCATCAGCTACCGGCCGACCGGTGAACTCGCGTAATTGATGTGTAAATTTCTCACGTTGGCGAACGATGAGACAGACATTTTCCCACGTGGTGGCCGACTCATCCAAGGATAGTACCTTCTCTCTTGCACTTTGGTCCGATATTCCCGCATTCAAACATTGAATTTTCATTTGCTCTTAAATTTTTCCAGGTGGAATATCATTATACGTACAATCAGGAATGGATTGGTGAATAGGTGCAATAAACTCATTGACGCTTTCGTTCGGCCTTTGGACAAGTTTTGAAAAGCAGTATCTAGCAGTGTAAACATTTGGTTTCAGCCCTCATAACGTGGTATAAGTATCCAAAGCAGAACTGAGGGTGGTCCTGCGCAAGCCATATTTAGCCTAATCTCGGTAGGTAGCCTGGAGTGATGCTACAACTAACTATCCAATCGGATTTCTGTTATTCCTTCAGAGTGTAGCACGACTTTCAGTATTTTGGAACGCAGCACTTGTAGTTTGGAGATGAAGGAATTCTCGTTAACGCTTTAGCGATAAGGTTGACCATAGAGAGAGTGCTTCGCGGATGTAGCACCACTGTTCTCGTTCATGTTTACGCTGTTCGTGAGCAGCAGAGCCTAGCAGTGCAGGAACACATAAACGAATACACCTTTTTTGCTTACGTTTGTAGAATAGTCACAATAGTTTTCGTTTTCGGTTGTCCGTCATTTCCGAGAAATATCTGGAATTATGCGTACCCTGCTCAATGAATTGCGATGATGAACTGCCGAGAGTAGGGCTAGCTTTGTCTCCTCGGTTGAGTTCCATGTTACTCGAAGAAATCGGGGTTCACCGCACTACACTGATTTGGGTGACGCGCTACGCGTCATAGCTCAGTTGGCCCAACCCGAATACCAATCGCATCGCAGATGGAATTCCACTGGTTGTGGTCATCTAACAACAATCGTTTGATTATGTTAGACCTGGACTTAGTAGCGTTAGTGCACACGACTGTTAACGCACTGTGGTACTGCTTAGTGAATTCGGTTTGAGTATTGTGGCTGGTAAGCTTGATTATTTGGCATGCACTAAAGAACGTTTTGAAAACGGCATCGCAGCGCTAGTGCTTGGTCCAGAAAATAAACGTAGGGTGTCACTTTTGGCCTTTTTCTGAACAGATCGATGCGTTTGTTACCCGGCTCTGGACTGTCGGTGTTTTGACCATCCCGTGCGATATAGCTTCTAAGAATGAGTTAATAGCAGTAAAGCCGGATGTGGCTTGCCTACGTAAAGTGTTACTGATTGTTGGAGCCGGTAGCGCAGACGCCTTTGGGCGGTTAGTAAGCCTGACTTTAGCCCTCGACATAAGGACAGAGCTCTGAATGTTTTGCTGAAGAACAAGATCGGTGTTGTTAAATTCTAATGATAAAGCTATGAAGCTCGCCGTCTGATGGATAGTTTCAGTTCGTTTTCACACCGTTTTACGAGCGACATTATGTGCTTGACTATTGGGATTGCTCTGTATGCTCGGTAAAATCAGACCGAATCAGCCAGGTTGATTTTTCTGTTTTATTGTGGTTGCGTTAAACCAGCACTGCGGGAATGAAATGGCAGGCCGCAAGTTCAAAATAAGTTCTCTTCTGATTAGGCGTGTATGAATCCGCTCGTCACATTTGAGATAAGGTGAAATCAGTTGCATTGGCGGCCGATGTTGCAAACTAACGCTTCCCTTGTCTGATCACGTGAGGCAGAGGGCGAGTGACGCTCGCCTTCTTTGTTCCAATTGCTCTCTAGAGGTCTGTTACCATAGGTGAGTGTGTCACGACGAGGACACACGTACACTGAGTTTGGCTAGATTATTTATTCACGCTGGTTCCTGTAGGACAAGCCGTTGCAATTGGCTTGTGATGGGTGGATGGCAACGACAGTGCCGGCGATGGGCGAATGTAATTGAAATCACAAATTGTGTCGTAGCTTCGTTAGAAACGATCCTATGGATGTAATTCTAGGACCACCAGATAACGCGGAGGATCTTTGATCGATCACAGAGTCACCGCAATGAAACCTGATAAAAATCAACAGAGGGGCGCGTCCGGATAGAAGCATGAAGCGCGCTGAAACGACTTGGGTAGCACAAATCACTTTCCGTAGGAAATAATTCCGTCAAATTATGCTCAAGGGGAGTTGCTCAGATTCCAATGAGTGTATGCTGACTACGCTAGATGAAGAGGTTTTCCTCTGTGACAGAGGAGAGCACGTTTACTATGCGACCAGTGATTAAGCGTCGGTACTCGCTGGGTCACTATGCTTCTCCGGCTCTGATTTATTGTCGTGTAGCACTTCGATCGTGAATTCAATGTGATGCGATCTGAAACGAATACAACGCTGATGAGAAGAAGTTAACAACGAATTCAGTTTTCCCCAGTTGCGAGAAAACGAGCAAAGATTGCAAACAGTAGGCCATGCTTTTCAGCTTCAAAATATTTTCAAGTGGATAGTCTAGTTTTTCGACTGCAGAAGGCTTCAGAAGCTGGTGGAAACTAATTCCAAAAGCGTATGAACTGGAAGCTAGTAAATCGTAGGCGCAGTCATTCCCCAACAGTAAGGAGCCAATTGAAGGGAGGCGGTTGTAGAAAGGACATGTGGCGATGTTTTGGCAAGAATACTTGCTATGCTAATGTTTCCAGTCAAGAAAACCCGGACCGTGTGTGGTCGTCCAGACTCATCCAGGATGACGGGGTCCAGCAAAAAAGGGAATTTCGCAGCACTTGGATGTTTGTTGGCCAAATATTATCCTGTTCTTCATGAACATCTGGTAACAGTAGAGCTACGAAGGGAAAGCAGCACTTTTTGTTTGTTGCAATGCGTTAAACTGAATTGATGTGCATTTTGGTAAAGCAGGTGAGAAAGAAAATCGTAGATTAGGTCAAGGAAAGCAACTATGTTTGCTTAGTTTTTGATAGCACTCCCGACGTGTCTCACAAAACTCAGATGGGTGGAAATGAAGTGACGGTAGAAGAGTCGCTTCTCCGCTTCATTGAATGTGAAAGTAAAAGCAGAGAAACTTTATGGATTAGTATTAAGCGGAGAAGCACGAAATTCCGAATGATGACTGCCGTGGTCAGGCATTAAAGAGTGCTGCTGTTATAGCGGGCCAGCAAACAGATGTGAAGAGACCTCCGTGAAATCAATTCAAAGCTACACTTTTGTCAGGTATAAACCATTCCCTGAATCTGACTTTTGTTCAATCAAATTCTACGACGGTTAATTCTGTTATATTTTCAAGAAGATAGAACGGTCATTCTCACCATTTTTACTTCTAAATATTGCTGACATGTTTTGATTTAAGACACCCGTTGTAAAATCTAGTTTGAGTAGCTAAGCAGATGCAGCAAGCTGTGTGGTGACGAAATACTCGGAAATTGTCACTTCTCTGAAACATCTTTATAGATTAATGAAAAATTGCAGCCAGAAGATCAGATGCACCTTTAATTCGCAACTCGGTATGGTAGTTATCGTTTAGTTCGTGACTGAGCCTTTGGAGATCTGTTGTCATGGAAAGCAAGGATGCATAGAACTTTTTAAACAAAAGAGGCTAGATTGGAAAGTGAATTTGAAGTACACGTTGTGTGGATGGATTGCGACGCGCAATCTCAAAGTAGACCGCGATTCCCATTGAAGTGAACCTTGGCCATTCGATCACCAGGACCTAGACCTACGGTAAAGTTCTTTTTTGAGCTCACAATGTAAAAAGTTTTCCTTCTTTAGAATCGAAAGAACATGGTTGACATTGTAATGGATGAAACACTACGCTGAGTTGGGGTAAGTATTGAGTGTCGAATCCGCCGAGGGAAATGAATGGACGGAGGATAATTGTTCGATATATCGATGATATCTGGATGCGTTAAAGAAAAGAAATATTGTCTGTCAAGGACAGTTTGACTGACAAAATGCTGTCGATTTCAGCGAATGCATGAACTTGTAAACAAACATCTTTTCCTTCCAGTGTTAAATCTGCTTGATAATAACTATGTTTGTTCGCTTAGCAAATTTAGGGATAAAGTAAAACAGGAATTTCTTGTTTGAAGAAGGAGATTACAATATTTTGTAGAAGATTCAAGACGGATCTTCTGAACTGTTGAAATTCATACAGCGATATCACTTTTGGCATTTACTGCGCATGTTTATTACTCGAACTAGTAATTATGTACCACATCCAGTTGTGAGAGAGCATTTTCAAACCGCAAGCTTATAACGAACTACCTTCAATCATCAATGAACCAGACAAGGGTCACTTGTTGGCAGCCTTCCCAATAGAGAGAGAAATCGCTAATGGACTGAGGTATGTTGGTGTTGTCAATACTATTGTCTCAAGTAATATTCGAAAATATATCCTTGAAATTGTCTCCGGAATATTATTATTATTGTACAAATACTGTATTTTTACGGTAGCAGTTTAACTTTGGTTTTTGTTGCTATATGAATTCAAATATGTAAGCTCTATTGGCATTTGTGTGGGTTTACGGATTACAACTACCAGGGGGTCGCAATTTTACATCCGCCCCGAACGGCAAAATTAGTTACTACGCAACTTGTATGAATCAACACCCTTCCAAGGACCATCCCCTCAACATCTGCAATGTCACATGCCAGTAAGCAATACATTGAAGTTCGCATGCACCTTTCTCATGCATCGGCCTGAAGTCGACACATCTCCAGTACTAAATATCTTGAGTTGCCTTAGTCCAAGTTTAAATGACAGAGGAAGGCCGTTCCAAGCAAAGCGTACTCATTGATACAGAGAGCGAAAGATCCGTCTGAATGGAGTGTTTCGCCGGAATGTAACCGGATTATTTCATTGTGTAATGAAACAATGAAACAATAATTTAGTGAGAGTACAAATGAAAGCATAAGGCGTCACGTAAGGTGGCCGAACTGAATAGCACAAAGTGTCGAAAATGTGCCAGCAAAATATAATTTCACGCCAGTGAACTCAACGCGACAAGCGCAATAAAAACTGTCAACCCATTGTAAATCTATACCGAATGACAAAGATGTAATGTTTTTAAAAGCACGTCACCTAAGGAACTAGTGCACGAGGTGAGAACCGTACTATGGCAAATCAGTTATGTAAAATGGCGCAGAAGGATAAGCGTACGATCTGCTCGGGATTTGAACTCCACCAGCAGGAAACATAGATGACAGATTCCGATAGGGCATCCTATGCTGGGCAAACAAGTGCGGAATGGAAATTCCGACGTCATTCCAAACGACTGCACTGCCCTCTCAGCTTAAGGTAGTGGTCTTTCTGATTAAGGTGGTCACGGAGTTCCAGGATACAGTGACACGCGTGAATGGGATCCCACAATAGATTGTAAATCATATTAAGGTCCCCACGAAGTTGCCGGTATCGTCAGTTGAAGAATCCGATCACCCGTAGTCATTATTTACAAGGCAAGTGGTACAAGAATTTGCCATTCTTAATTTCTAGGCGTCGTGGGATCTTCAACGTGGTGAGATCTTTCCACAGCCATGGCAATATAAGCACCATCTAAAGTTAAGTTCTAGTGTTACGAACAAGGCTATCGCGAAGTGGATGGAATAGCAATGGGCAGTCTACGCGGACTGGTACTATCAAATACTTTCGCAGCCAATCTTCAGAGGCATGTCAAGAAAGAGATCGGTAAGACGGTGTTGTCCCGTTGATTTGTGGACGGCATTTTGCTAATCTGTGACAGCGAGGAGCAGTAAACCCAACTGGTTACCAAGTAGAATGACCTACGTCCAAACCTCGGAGTGACCACGGAACATGAACAATGCGACTCTCCGCTGTTCCTTGGCATCGTAATATAACGTAGGTATGAAGGTATAATACGCAGGTCAGTTTATCGCAACTCAACCTGGAAGGGGCAGTACTTGAACTTGCACAGTTTTGTCCCGAAGCGGTACAAAACAGATATAGTGAAGACTGTTCAACAGGGCTAGAAATATATACGCTGATGACACACTGTAACCGTGCTGTGAAAGCGGAAGGAAGTGCGCCTACCGTACCGAAGCTAAAAGTAAAGCTGCAACAGCCATTCAATGAAGACGACGCATGCCAAGTATCACAATGCCGATTAAGATCCGCAGTGGCGTGCGTATAACCTACGGCGGAACCAGTACTAAGATACACAACGAATCATAGCTTGACTCCGTCGGTTAAACCCACGCTGGTACGGTGTATCTGTTCACAGACCATATACCAATTAAAAGGTTTTTGCAAGGCCGAGAATGTGGACACGACAGGGCGACAATTGATGGTGAGCGTCGCGAAGCACATACTGTCGTGGGTTAATAAAGAGGTTTCGTAGATAACTGAGTCTGCCACCCTGAATGCGCAGCCAATGAAGCGAAATGACGTTCCATTCAAATAGTCAGCGTCATCAATCACCCGCCAACTGCTGGCTGCGTGCAGTTTCCGTTTTGTCTATACCTTAATGATCTCCCTACCTTTACGATATGCTGAGACCGTAGTCATCAAACAACCTGGCTCAACTGTGTGTGCGCAGACAGACGCATTTGAGTTAGTGGAGCGGAAACTGATAACAAAGTGATATACATATATATACAAATATACATATATGGTTGGCGGCATCCGGCTTCGGATTTACCTGTCACTGTGGCCAGC
The DNA here is from genome assembly GCA_944474145.2 of Dicrocoelium dendriticum. Taxonomy (NCBI): domain Eukaryota; kingdom Metazoa; phylum Platyhelminthes; class Trematoda; order Plagiorchiida; family Dicrocoeliidae; genus Dicrocoelium; species Dicrocoelium dendriticum. Next base: position 24,113 of record CALYDF020001347.1, read on the forward strand.
CACAGGACGCCTGCGCCTACAGAGGGACCATGGGTGGCTTGCGCTGCACCACCCACAGCTCCAACCACACACCCCATATCCAGTGTAAACCCGAAGGAATAAGACCGGAAGACAGGTGGATGGGAGCCACGTTTCATCAACGGAGCCGGCCCACACTCCTTCACAGGCAAACACAAGCACACTGTATTTGGGGAAGCAAACGCACACAAGGCGGTGGCTTGACCGTAGTCCCCTCCACACTGTGCACAGAACCGCTCTTTGAGCCTAACACGGCCACAAGGACCGTGCACCCTGTCCCCTCCAGCAACGACCAACTGTCTGCTAGAGCCAGTATGGACGAAGTAGTGGGTAATAGACAGGTAGGCACCTTGTCAACATGCACATCAAGCGCAGCCTCACTAGGGATACTGAGCAACAGCCAATCACTTAAGAGGAAGATAACAAATAAAATAAATCGAGTAAAGCATAAGGAAAGGGTGACATATATCTTAAAGTAATGAGCATATGAAGGAAGTTGTTTACAGAAGCATGGGAGATAAGTTCACGAGGTCAGAAAGTATACTTTACGGAAATGCCACGAACACGAAAATGTTACCGAAATCGACTAAAATTGGCTTAAGTGACGTGTGTAAGTTTGTAGAAGAGAGTACAGGTAGACAGTATATGAGAAAGAAAAGCATTAGGACAAGATTGAAAGCCCTCCATCTGAAACAAAAATACTTAGCACGCACGTACGCGGTAAGTAAATCGAATGCAGCGTGCCTACAAACGCCGCGCCGGTTCTGCCTACGTCCTCTGCAGGACCGGTCGTGGCTTATGTAGTGGTCCCGAATGGCCTCGCTCATGGCTCACTAGACATTTATATGAGAAATAAAGGCATTAGAACAAAACTGAAAACCCACCACCTGAAATAAAGAGACTTAGCATTCAAGCACGCGGTTAGTAAATCGAATGCAGCGTACCTACAAAACGCTGCGCCGGTTCTGCCTACGTTCTCTGCAGGACCCGTCTTCGCTTCGGTAGTGCTCCCGAGTGGCTTCGCTCATGGCTCATTAGGTCTGCCTAACTCAAACACTCGCGACCGCATGTGCTACAGCACCATGCGCTCGATGTCGATGGAGTACAACCCATCGGTGCTTGCGGCTTCCGCACTTGCCGCTTCTTCTCTGCACGTATGTGGTCTTACTCCCGCACTTTAACAACTGCCTTCGTGATTAGATAGCGCCATGCACGCCGATCAACCGCCTTCGATTCCCATGACCTGCAATCAAGATCGAAAACGTGAGAGGCTCACTTTAATCATGTCCTGATAACGTAACTTTGGTTTCCCCCACGTGCCGCTTTCCAATACCCAGCTGACCATATAATAGCTGCTTCGGTATCCGCGTGGAATCCATACGGCTCACATGACCGATCCACCTCAGGTGTCTCATAAAACTATGCAATTCACTGCATACATCGCACTTTGTCGCAACACTTCTGTGTCAGCAAATCTGTCGCCCCAACCGATGCGCAGAATTCTTCGCAGACACTGCTTATGGAACCGCTCGAGATATCGCGCATCCCGATAGTACATCGTCCACGTTTCACTGCCGTATGGAAGAACGGACAGCACCATGGATTTGTACACACCATCAGCTTTGTGCCAATGCTAAGCTGATGGTTGTTCCACACTCGGTACTCAAGCTTCCCGGATGCCGCCGCTGCCTTCGACACGCGGTTACGCAGCTCACTCTGTATCTGCTGATCAGTCGACATCACACTCCCAAGGTAGCAAAAGCGGGAGGTGGTTTCTAATACTTCAGCACCAATGCTGATTCGCGGCAATATTAAAGATTGCACCTCCGATGAAGGCTGAAAGAGACAGACCGTTTTGTTTGTATTGATGGTGAGCTCAAATTTTGCCGCTGTCGAAGCCAAAGCACTAGTCATGTGCTACAACTCATCCGCGCTGTGCGCAAACAATGCACAGTCGTCAGCAAACAGCAACATAAGGATAGTTGTCTCACAGACTAAAGTTCTCTCACCGAAACGACGGATGTTCAGCAACCCACCATCAATACGGTGCTCCACACGAACACCGTAAGCACAAGCGGCATCAAAAGCACAGGACAACATTGCTTGAAGATATATATTAAACAGGGCAGGAGCTAAGACACAGCCTTGCTTCACACCAGAGACAACTGCAAAGTCATCCGAGGTCTCTCCACTCAGCTGCACCCTCGCTCGCATACCACTGTGCAGACATTCAATTACACTTACAAACTTACGCGAGTAACCAAACTTCCCCAAAACCACCCACAACGCCTCGCGGTTCACCGTATCAAATGCCTTGATGAAATCAACAAAAAGCGAGTACAATGGCTGGTGTCGTTCTCTGCACTTCTCCTGCAACTGACGAGCCGCAAACACCATATCTATAGTGCTGCGACCCGAACGGAATCCGCATTGCTCTTCCGCCACGTTAGGTTCCACAATCTGACTGAGGAAGCGGTTGAGCAGGATTCGGGCAATCACCTTGCCCACACAACTCAGCAAGTTGATGCCATTAATATTTATTTTTGACATTTGCATGCATGGCTCGAGGGATGAGCTGTACAGCAATGGGCCAAAAGCGGACGAATGTCCCGGCAGAATAAGAAACGCTGATTGAAATAAAACTGCAAACAGTGGTCGGAACCGCGTCAGTTGTCACTGTGTGGGATTGGGTGCATGTTATGTAAGGCGTGATGATGCACCACGCATGTAGGTATCGTAGATCTTCAGAGTCACACGAAGAGTAGAAACACAGAGGTCAGAAATATCAAGTGATGTCATCCCGAGTGCGGTAAGATGTTTGGCTGAGGTGGAACATATCATCCCTCGATTATTGATAACGACGGGGTGGTGAACAATATTTGTCGTCTCGGGAAACTGTTCACGTATGTATCGCGATATGGCTGCGGCATTCTCCCTTGATCCGTATTTATCCACTTTCAGTTTATAAGTGCAATCCATTCGGTACGCGTCACAGATGACCACGTCCACAATGTGAACCGTAGAATTTCCAACCGCAAGCAGGTCTGGCTTGATGAAGGAGGTGACTGTCGGAATCCTCGGCTTCATAATAATGTTAATGCTTCGGCGCCGCAATTGCCTGGCAATCTGTTGGGCAATTTCATTTTGACGTTTACAGCGGGTATCATGCGTGATGCAGCACGCCTGAAGAAAATGTGACAGAGTCTCTTTTTGTCCGCAGCTCCCGCGGCGGTTGAGAGAAGCCGGGTCATTTGTAGATCTGCCTCTGCTCCGTCGCGTTTTGGTAGAAAGAACCCCCCCCCCCGTAGTTAAACACCCCGTATGAAAAGACGTGAAAAAATCCTGGTGGGGTCCCTCAGCCAGTGGTGAGCGAAAGGTGACGTGACCACAGTTCGCAAGGGAGAGCCATCCACTGAAGCAAAAAAAGCATCTCTCCAGGCTTCCGCAGCTGAGCCTTTATCCATGACGACGCGATTACTGATAGTAACAGTGGAGCGCGCTAGACGATGGATGACAGCGACTGCAGGGTCCCGGATCGACCAACTGGTCACTAGATGGCACTTGGCTAGGTGTCGTTTCAGCCTCCCCTTCCGTAGCAGGGGAATACTCGTTGACAGACACGGAATGCACAAACCAAAGCTCGCAATGGGAGCGTAAAGATATGCAATGGAGGTGTCTGACGGCAAGCGCAGCCGTTTTCTGACGTGTGATCTGACAATGCAATCCAACCGCTTCAATGTATTCCGGTGAACCACTGCCACAGCTAACTGATGAACAACTTACACGAAGGCGTGGATTTTGCTAGTCAACTGCGGTGCGTTCCCTCTGTTCCTCACTGATTCGTCCAATTTTCTGGTTTCACTTTCTCACCATTAACAGTTAGCGACCACGCTCAGAGCCATTTTTATTTTGTTATCGTGAAACTTACCTTTGGTTTTCTCTCATGTCTGCAGTAAGGACACGCGCGATGAGAAAAAGTTGTGTTGTAAACAAGGATGTCCCCATCTTAGTTCAGAAGCCCAGCGAACAAACCAAGGTACCACGCAAAACATCCGGCGGTAGTAGCAGAAAAAGCACCCGAAAGAGTGTAGGCGCTGTGACAGATGGTTGTGCATTTCTTGCTGACCTGAAAAAGACACCTGAAAAATGTCCC
>CALYDF020001348.1:0-25007 GCA_944474145.2 Dicrocoelium dendriticum
TGTTTTCCATAAAATCAAGGACAACCAACGTTAGCATGCTTACAGCCTAGATCAATCCATGTGCTATGTGCGAATTATGCATGTTGAAGACAAGCAATAAACCAAAATGTAATTAAATTATTAAAGGCAAGCAAGCAACAAGTGAATTTATATGTCAACTCAAGAAAACAGAACGAATTTACCAAAGAACACGCAATGACAATTAAATGCAAACTCGAACGTTGCAGTCGGGGTCACCAGGTTAAAGGAATAGTAAATACTAACCCGTGACGGTGCGCGTAATTGAGTACGGCAGTTCGTGTGTAAGCGAAGTCGAGCATAGTGGACTATATTAGATGGGCTACAAGAAGACGTGGATGAAGAGAGAAGGGGGCGAACGTTAATACAGTGAATCACCGAGCGTTATGATATGGGCAGGGAGTAGGGATGAGTACAAAGAGTGAGGATAATGTACAATAGATAAGCAAGAAAATAGCATGTATAAGAGCTATATTTGAGGTAGCTACCAACTCGCCTAGCTACTCCTGACTGATATCTGAGCCCTTCTTGAAGTAGTTTATGCGGACTTGTTTGGGGTCATAATTCGTTTACTGGTAGGTGTCATACGTTGCCTATGTTAACGTTCATTTTTTGTACGTTAGTGCGTTATAGCGCTTCATCCGGGTTACTTCTATTTTTGTTACTCCCCTCGGTAATACCAACACGTTCAGTGCAAGGGTAAAGGAGCGTACTTACTCGGGTCATTTGCGAGCGGCTGGACAATCTCTTAGTACATGTTCACGTATTTTTATCATTTATTTCATTCTTTGAGTAAACGTTCTTAACACCGCATCTGGATATGGTTACTTGTTAGTGAAGCGCTACCGGGTAAAATGACCGGAGGAATTCCCACTCATACAAGGATTCGGAAATAAGGAAAACAGTAAGCAGCGGCTAGTAGTTATCGTGATGTGACCGGCTTGAGTGAATTGACTGCGTGTGAGACCGTAGTGTGTCACAGAACCGGTACTTCGCTTAAGTGAAGACGTCTTGAAATTTGTTGACGAGAAAACAATAATGGCAGCTATGGGCAAACACGATTAGATAAGCCTAAATTATTGAACACCACGTATAGACTGAGCGAGTTACAGGCGAAAGATGCCAGTGGTTTAGTTACACAAAAGTAGCCAATCCCCCACACGATGCATAGCAATTTTTAGGCGAATGTTCTCATAGTATATTTCACTTTGGGTGATTATTTGCATTTTGTTCAACCGTATGCGACTCAAAAAGGCCCAAATGGTTCGTCGAAATAACCTACGAACCAATGGACAAGAAATTCACTAACACCACAAGTATAATTGATGGCTGCTCAGACAAAAATTTTCGGGCGACTTGGTACGTTGATGTAAATAAAGGAAAGTCTCTCTGGTCTCAGTAGTGAGTCAAGGGACGTATGTTTGTGACGTGATGTTGTGGCAATCGGTGAGAGCTAGGACACTAACCAATTTTTGGGTATGTGGTTAACCAACTTATTTGCTTCAGATCCATGCATCCCACCATTTCCTCCTTGCTCACCTGTTTATATGTAGTGTGTAAGGGTGTGTTTAGAAGTTTCCGCGGCAAGCTGAGTGATAGCATTCATAAGGATTTCGGGACGGGTTTGATTAAATTGCACTCTCCTGTGTTTGTTTAGCGGACGTCGTTTTGATCAGGACCTCAGAAAGTAGTTTGCTCTTACACGCATACCAACACTTCAGTACCATCTCTAGCATTTGTGTACATTGAAGTATCACCTTATCACTCCTCGTGCCACATCTTTTGTAATTTGCCGATCGGCCCAGAATCGAAATTACTTGCGCCATGACGTTTTCTGAGCGCAGGGTCTCCTGCGATTGCAGCAAAACTGCTACAGTTTGTCAGTGGTCATTTCGGAATAACCAAAGTTTCATTCCGTGAAGTAACAAGCCAGGCTTTAGAGCCACCCGGGATACTAGGTCTCAGCAATAAAATGCTCGGTATTCAAGACCAGTCAACCATTGCTTTATACACAGTTGGGGGGATATTCAGCTACAACACACGATCGTAATAACGTAGCAAAACATCAGTTGACTACAAAACAATATTATTAAAGCGGTTTAAATAAAAAGTGAACTGAAACACCATCGTACTGCTAATCGGCATCTTACCTCTAAAACAACAGAGTTGGGATCTTGCGGAAACGCGAAAGTTAAGGTATAACCGACAAGCGGTAGGCTTGTGTGCTAGTTTATTTCAGTTTTTACTTCTGCCTTGTGGATGAAACTGACAGACATTCAAATAAAGCGTTGTGAAGCGAATGACTTGTAGCAGCCCGTAGCTTAGATTACAGTTTCTTATAAGAATTGGTGTGTCGACAGAATTGTGTTGAGACAAGTAGGCATCGGGACGCCGCTACCCCTGGATAAGTGCCGTAATGATCTGACGAGTAACATAAACCGTTTATCCAGAAGACCGGGAAAATTCACAGGTAAGTAGTAAGTCCAGTGCGGAAGAGTACAGATACTGACAAATCGAAGAATCAACTCACGAGGGACAGATGAAGTACTTAGACAAGAGGAGTAGAAAGATAACTTTAGGAGTATTATGAAGGTTTCATTTGCATGAAGAGTAGTACCTTACCAAGCACAGTACTTCACTTTTGTGGCAGAGTGTAATCCATCACAGCCAGTAAACAGCTTGAGGCGCTGTGTAACTAGTTGTTCGTATCTTGGTCCTTTGTGTAGAGAAACTGAACAGCATGGCACCTTGTTACTTTTAGTGATGGACAACATGTTTTGGACCAAATATTGTAATCGATCAGATGATCTTGCGACCTGAGTGAGGATTCGACGGTTCGGTGATTGATACCCAGAACAACGTCGTCAGCACAGTTTAGTAGGGTCCATCCTGCGGGGGATGTTATTGAGCTGACGTAACTAGAAAAGATGAAGGATCACTGAAATGCTCCTTGAAGAACTCCAGTGTTGGTGATTAGTGGGGATGTGCATCTGTCACTGATTCCAGTAATCCGAAGGCGTGCAAAATTAACCATTGAATAAATGGAAGATTGAGGGCGGTATTCATTAAATTCATAGATCTTTCAGTAGCGATTCCCAATTTACACAACCGAGTACATTACTGTAAGCAAGAAAGCCCATAATAGTTCCTTCGTTTCCATGCTCACCTGATGATAATACAAAAACCACGAAGCCGGCCACTGCATCTTGCATAGATATTGAACTACGGTTAGCAAATTTAAGGGGATCAGTCGAGCTAGTTCGGGACAGCAGCATTTCAAGATTGGTTATTTTCAGAAGCTTCATGCCAACAGAGTTGCAAGTGACGTGTCGAATTTCTTGGGCCTTATTTTTGGCACAAATCATAGATAGTATACGTGGTATGAGTGCTTCTCGCAAATGGAATGAGGACTGAGCGAGCGTTTAGGGGGGATGAAATCAGTCCATTTGGAGCGCTGTCAGTATGTTGGCAATACATGGGTGATGCTGACGAACCTGTGTTGCTCCGGCCTCTTGATTGCAAGTCTTTCTTACTAGCCCATTACTACTTCAGCTATGGCTGACTACATAATCCATGATAACACAGGGCCACAGTTCGCGGGTTCCGAACAGGTAACCTCATTGTAATCGCACAGTCACACGCAGCTTCCACATGTTAAGAATATGATGTCGATCCAGGCGTCTAGGACAGAATTGGGTTATTGCGTCCACTATTCTCGCAGCTGCCAACTGCACTGCTTTCGGAAAATTGTTTTCAACTCCGGGGGAACTATGGTTGCGCAACGACAATTTCCTCAAAACAGCCGCTGAACTAAACGTGATGTGTGTAAGTACCGGTGTCCGATGGACTGGTGCAGGTACGTTACACATGCGGGTATCTTGTCAGAATAGTACGACATATCTGAGCAGTAGCGTTGGCCGAATCATCGGAGGCTTGAACACATCCGTTTGCTGAGATGAACGGTGTAAGACCGCACTTCACTTTCCAGAGGCCGTTCACATGTTTGTACAGACGCTCGCCGTTAACGCAAGGCCTTTCAGTTAGGTTTTGCTGATATATGAACTTGTCTTCACAGACAGGAGTGTTGCGGCGATTACGCTGAACTACATTGATGCTCCAGTTTTCAGGGCTATTATTTGATCCGTACACATGCGGTAATTCATCTCTGAACGATATGTGCTTTTGGGTTCTGCTGCGAATTAATGATTGAGCTGTTGCAGAACGAAGGGTCCCGTTTTCCGATGCGGATATGATAATAGCAAGGAACTTGCTGGCAAACGTCATCCAAGGAGTGTCAATGAAACAGTCATCAGATTAGTTCAAAATGGCCTCCCCAACGAGTTCTCTTAGTACGACATCTTGTGAGATAGCACGAAACAGGTCGATGCATTCCCGTCGATACTCCGTATAACATATTTTTAAAGTACTGTGATGTGACCATTCAGCCACATGGATCGTGGGCTCTTCGTACGTAAGCACAAAATCAAGCAACGATGGTTTATTTCAATTTCTGAATCAGGTGAATGAACTGATATGACTGACGGGTGAAATACTTGCGATAAGCTCTTAAAGACAAGCCTTGAATTGCTAGCTGGAGGTGCCAAAAGGTCCATACCGTTCAGGCTGAAATAACTGCGATGATAACATGGATGTAATGTCGTCGCAAGACCCTCCCAATGCTGATGTCAGAGGAAGTCAGTCACCGGGGTGGACATCGAGAGTAAACAATTATCACATGGAATGTACCGTTGCGTCTTAGTTGCAGACTGCACCAGTGAGTCTATGATCACCATTTCCCGGTAGTCCACCGGCTCGCACTGTAGTTGCAGTAAAGTATCCCACTGCACTTGCTCAGGCGATCGCTTCTTACAACAGATTTCTATGCCACACAGCATCCTCATCGGTAGTTGCTGAGTGCAACCAATTCTCAATCTTATCTGATTGAGAGCCGTCGTCATCAAAAATTTGTCTGCCAACACTAATTTCCGTAGAAAATGTGGAATTTGCCCAATCCTAAGGTACCTTCATCCGTGAATTATAAGTCACATCCCAGTGGCGCTGTGCCATGAAAATCAGTTCATTGATGAATAAAACCAAGAAGATCAGTGGTCCAAATTTTTCGAACAATGCCACCAAACCATTGCAAATGCAACGGGCAAAGATTCCTCGGATACTAAGTATCCATAGATAGTTTGACCACCATTAACTCAAGTGATAGTCCAACATAAACTAACGACTTCACCCACGGCAGAACAATTATGATTCACGCATCCGGTTCGAGTGGGAAACTTGAAATGCCTACACATCCTGAGGCTGCGATTAGCTGCTCCCTTTCTTATCCCGTGGCTGTTGTCTGGATACTTTTGTGTAAATTTGTCGGCATACTGTAATTATTTTATGAGTATTTCGGCATCATTCAGTCTCATTTATGATTCTGCTGTCTCTGGATCATACGTAGTGTGCATGTTTCGGCGATTTCAGAGTTTCGTTCTGCCAGTCTTCCGTTAATGTTTTACGTCACCGTTATGGCGTTTTGCAAATATGCCTAGGAAACCACCGTATTGGTACTTTCTAAAATTTTTAGGTACACCTCAAATACACTTACGTGCTTTGATTGCTGTGCTAGGTTTCACACTTCCTGTTTTGGATTACCTACCTGTAAGCTTTGGCACTACGCTCAACAAGTTTTGCCACATTTTTGCAATGTTTATCACAGTCGGAGTCAGCCAGAGAAATGTATGTCATCTGCCGATGCGGATCGCTTCCAGAAATGTTTAAGTGTAAGCAGTTCCGGGCATATGGTCACGCAAAGTGACCTGGCTTGCATCCGACTTTTAAACAAGCCCCCTCCCTTTTCTGTGCCAACTCAGTACATCGCCACCAGGATTCTTCCAGAAGAACTACCCAAACTAAGGCCACTGACCCATTGACTGCCCTCTGCCAGTTTTATAGACACAGAGAAGCCATGGACAACTTAAAGACGGAAGATGCCATCAAACGCAGTGTGGCATCACATTACTGATCGAAAACAAGCCGAGTCCAGCAAGTTTCGACGCCAACCTACTTTTGCATTGACCGCTTCGAACAATAAAAGACGATCACATCTAATGCTTTGAACCTGTCCAAGTTCACCGACCTAATTTTCACACTCGCTATAATCATGGCGTTAAACTTTAACAACCTGGTTTGGAAAGGAGTTAAACCACAGCAAAGCTTTATCTGCCGAAACACGACTAAGAAGCACTGAGGTACTCGATTGACTTATGCCCACAAGGCCAGCGTGATGTAGAGAATATCTCTGCCGACTGGGCTGAATGGGATCCAGCTAACCTAGAGTGACTTAAGAATCCTGTCATTTGAGCTAAAGCCGTAACACGGTGGGTGAGCAACACATCTAGGTATTGCACATTTTCAGGTGGTTACAACACGAATGCCAGTTCGGATGAAACGGTCGCTCATTTTCCAGGCACGCCACGTAGTTCTTACTGCGGCCTGCGCGTAACGTTCACCAATGTCTGTGGTCTAAGAGAAAGCCTGATGATCTGTGCCGCTTCCCTGATTTTGAGCGACCAGATTTATGAGGCTCACAGAGACGTGGTTGCACGATGAGGAACTCACCCACGAATATGAGCATAGCGCCTACTACTGCTTCCGTTGTGGTAGACTCAAAATGGCGTCTGGCTCTAAATCCGGTCTCCTATGTGGGGGAGACTTGTGGGAGCCCACCGTAACGATGATGGCGTATGTGAGCAGCTGTGGTGCTCAATCCACTTCAGCCGTGGAGAGTTGCTCGTGCGTGCGATGTACCACAGTCCTCTGAACTGTTGTTTCCATACGCTGCTGCATCTTCAGGCGCACATTAGTCGCCGGCCCATTTTCTACTCGTAGGTAATTTCAACTGTCTCGAATAAGCTGGCTTGAGATTAAATTTATTCTGATATTATGAGGGCGTAGCAACTCCCTGGTGTGGTGCTTGAAACTGTGGCATCATAAAGCATCTGCCAACCGACGCACACAACAGAGCGCTTAACTCCGTCGTGCCTTAGATTAATTTAACAAGCAAAGAACAGCATACCCATGACAGTCATATCCCGAATCTCATGCTAGCAGCATTGTCATGCATTGTGGCAACGTTACAATTACTGGCAAATAAGGTTCGGCTGTCTCCTTCGAGCCGCGAACAAAGTCTATTGGTCTCTCCAGTAAAAAGCATCTGTTGAGGCCCGCTAGTCAGTTATAAAGGATGGAGTAAACACACTGTGTAACCGGTTTCTGCCTCTGAATGATCGGAACTTCGGCCATGTCCAACCACACTTGTTCGACAACGAATATGGAAAAGTGACTGCGCAGCGGCGCATTCCGTGGGATAATTACCTTCCCCATGGCTCTTCTAAAGAACACAAGACGCAACGGAATACTTGCAACATGGTAAAAGCAAACAAGCGCCACGTTTGGAAAGTAGCTCGCAGCTGCCGTAAAGCCCGCCCTGAAGAGGATGTCATTTCGCGTGAAGCGGTGTCTGAAGCTTTTAGGTAAACTACCAATAATAGCGGACTCCAACAGACGGCCACTGATCTCCAGCGCTGAGCGTGCGTCCGCATTTACGCGCAGTTTGCTTCCGTGTCCGCAACTAACGTCTGTACCGAATTCGACTTGTGCTCCACTGACCGAACACGACAGTCGGGGTGGTGGTGTGGATGATTTGCTACTCAACAACATTGTCGGTATCAAGCCTGCTGGAGCTGAGTGGCTCCACTTCATTATGCTAAAGTCTCTATGATCAATTTTCTCGCCTGCTGTGACCGACTTGTTCAACAGGTGGCTATCCGAGCGTTCGTTGCCTATTGACTTAAAGTGAACGGTAGTATGGGGAAATGTGAAAGAGTGTACCCTCTGTAAATTAGAAAATTACAGATCAGTTTGTTTGATGTCTAATTTAGCCAAGGTTGCTGGGAAGATTTCTACAGCAGTTACGTTAGAAACATCTTCTGGCGTCAGCACAGCACGCTTCATGATGGATCGCTAATGCATTATCGACTTGTTCGTGAAGATGCTTACAGGCAGTGAACCAAGGGAAGCCTGTCGATGTGATCTACATGGACTACAGCAACGCGTTCTACAAGATAGGTCATGAGGTCCTCCCCCACAAACTGTGAGTGAGCGATGGTGGTGCCTCACTGCACCAGTGAATCCATGAGTTTCCCGCTAGGCGAAATTAAATGTTACAGATCGACAACCGTCTACCCGACTGGTATCCTTTTACTATTGACGTGCCCGAAGACAGGGTAGTTGGGCCCACTCTGTTCTCAATACAAATCATCGGTTTACCTTAAATTCTCTAAACATTGTGCCCTGTTTCCAGACGACCTGAAAAGGTAGAGAGGGATTAGCAATTCTGACGACTGTAGTTTACCTCCTTCTGACTTCAACCGTTCCTTCATGTGGTCTGCAGAAGTCCGCCTTCCGGTCAGCTCATTCGGGTTGATATTCATGAGCCAGATGAACTAGGGTAATGGCCGAAGGTACGCCGTCAATGGTTAAAAGCTACCTCCCACGCCTTCCAGTAAGATGATGTGAGTTTCCTTGCGTTAGGAAATGAAGTCTGTAGACAACCCGAACAGGCTATATCGTAAATGACTGCGCATGCTTTCGTCGCTTGAACGCACGTTTCGCAAGTTCCGGAAATCGTTAAAATGCGTCTATTCCTCTTTGTCATAAGGTCAATGCTAGCGTACGTCTTGTCCTCCCACTGTTCAATCACGGGAGTCGAGACACAGAGGATTCAACAGGGCCACAGCTTCGCTGTCAGGCTCATTAAAATTTTGCAATTTTATGAAAACTGATACGATAGACTGGGACTGTACACCTCTACCCACCACCGGCTGCCAGTCCACCTTATTATGATTCAACGCATTTTCCACGTTGAAGCGGCTACTCAAAATATGAACGCCATGCAATACACGTAGACACCAGTATAAGGTTGTGATTGAGGAACTGAAACTATTTCCGCGATAATACGGCGAGTGGTAGAAGGTTGTTACCGTATGTCAGATCAAATCGTGGCGGCCGAATATGTTCAAGCATTTAAACATTATTGCATTTTCTCTTTTTTAGTCAATTCAGGGAACGATGGCAAACGGACATTGAATTCACATATTTGGGAGCTGAATGACATTGTACCTCCGAAATATTTTGTATGTCACTTGAGGACATGGAGAAAAGTTGGACTATCAACATTTTTAACCATTTGAGATGGAATTGCACAGTTAAGTTTCCACTTGCAACCTCACTGCAGTGTTCCTCACTCCACTACTCCGCCACCAACAACTTGGTCGTATGTTTTGTTACCAAACATGGTAGCATGCTAGTTAAACAACATTCAAACAATACATGTGCTTACAATTTAAGCAAATTTACTCTACCGGTTAACATGAGATTATGCTTTTCGGGACTGGATCTACAACACATAATTTTAGTTTTAGAAAAATTTGCAGCTAAACAGAAACAACTGTTTATTCGTGTTAGAAACTCTAGCATATCACTAATGAGTCTCAGTCCCTCCGTAAGTTTTATTGCCCGGTGATAGCAGGTCAGTGCTAGTGCTTCACCAAGTGAAACTTCAGTGCTGACAAACAAAGTAACACATATTCATTTTTTACTAGTTTCTCACAAGCTGATTTGCGATTTCGACTTGCCTTCATCCGGTTGCCTGGTGTATACACCTGTCGGCAAGCCACCATGCGAAATCTGGTGTGGACTAGTTGCACATAGCTGGTAGGAAAAGCCTGGACTAAACCCAACCATCCGTAAAAAAAACATTTCCGAGTTAATTCATTCGCCTGTGCAGTCAGTGGACGCCACATGCATTGTATCACTTTGACAGCCGTGTGCATGTCGATCTAACCACGCATGGGTTTTTGGTACTTATCTTGTGTGCGAGCAAACAACGCAAACGCTGAAATCACGCTCAATGGCAAGCCAATGATTTATCTTCTTTGAAACGCAAGGGTTGAGACCGTACACGTTAATTGCCATACCTGACAAAGGATACATGCCTTACTATTGTTTCTGTGTGGTTACTGAAATTAATGTCTGACGAAAGCATCCGCAAATTTTGCTACCCAGTGGGTGTCAGTGGCGCCTTTAAGCTGTTTTCTTCAAGTGGAGTTTAAGCACCATGTCAAGCGTACACATGTTCTGTGTGCAAATGTTTTCCGGATGGTTACCGCCTTCCTCCAATGGAATTCCGTATGATAAAGAGGTGGTCAAGAGATTGTGCGGTGTAACACATGTGTGTCCCTTGAAATTATGTTCTGGTAACACTCCCCCAGTGAAGCACTAAGTCTAGCAAATACAATCGCCACGGATTCGGTTTAATCTCAGTCATTAACCGCTGCGAAAATCACTGCGCATCGTGACTCGATCGTTAAAGTGGTGGAGGTTTCAACTAACGCCACAATGGCTCCGGGTTTAGGTGCATACCAACGCTATTCGATGAGATAAAATAAGGGCACAACGCGTTATGGAGTGCAGTGTTTTCGAGTAAGCCACACCCAATATATATCTGCTTCATCAGTTACGGTCCCAATGGTCGATCAGACTAAAGTTTACTTCAGTGCGAATCGCTATCCACAATGAGACTGCAGGCCGCAATCTATCCACCCATGTGTTAAAAATAACTCAAAAATATTCATTAAAGCTGTTTACTGAAGATATTACTTGCAGTAAGTTGCACATTAATTTAAGTGGAATACGACGATCCTCCATCTAGTATTACTAAATATGGCATAGGTGCTTAAAAGATTGAGCGAAATCTGGCTTAATCAGAATACCCTCCAGTCTGCAGTTCTCATCCTATCATTCTTGGTTGGTCACGCAGCCAATGAGAGCCAGTCGAATTGGCAAATCAAGCAGTGGCACCCAAAAGTAGCCAGTTGCAGCCGGCAAAAGATTCATCGACGGTCTTCATATCTCAATGTAAACAGAGTAGGAATATGGACTATCTTTATTGGACAAATATGTTTCAATAACAATGTACGAAGAACTACAAACCTTAATTTAAAGGAAAGGCACGCACGCTGACCAGATCCTAACCTTTAATAGCAATCATTCAGATTGTCACATGGTAAGCTGCATACGAGCTTAAATCCAACGAGTCGAATCACATGGCAGTACCACAGAAGCAAAACGGAAGGAAGAAAAACATGTTTGCGTCCTTCAGGCGCAATGTGTACCACGCCGTTTCGTCCGGAGATACATCAATCACAGAACTAGCAATGTCACAGCTACACCGTTAACGATGACACGGACTCTTACTGTTCTGTATGTAAAAACATATATAAAAGTGGTTGCCGTACTTCTGAAACAAGTCCACAAAATGATTGCTCAAAAACCAACAGCTACACTGAAAATAAATTTGTCGAAACCAACAGGAAGAGTTAAGGAGCGCAATACTGAATAACTGATTTCGTGCTAGATCTGTAAGAAAATCTATGTTAGACAAACAGAAGCGAAAATGACTAGGAAAATACAGGAGCGCGAACGTGCCCGCAGAAACCGTTGTACGTTATCCCTGATTTCGATGCACGCCGAAGAAGAATAACAAAGTTTTGTTTTTACTAGAATGGGGATTCTGACACAGGTTGATAGGAGAAAAAGTAGATCATTTCTGGAAGCTCGGTTTTCAACAGAGAATTCACTAAACAAGCACATTGACGTCTACCCTGTACATCATTACTTAACAAAGAAGGAGACAAGACGATGGTAAAACGTCGCTTGAACCGATACAAACCAGCTACGGAACAACGAACAGAACAGCTGTTATAGTTATGTTCTCTAAGCAACATATCGCACCAATGAAATTCCAATAAGCCATTCTACGTCAAAGCAAATTTCACACCGGTGGATAGAGTTCCGTCCTGTGTCCCAGATTGCGCAGAGGGGTAACCAATCCGAATGAAGGGTGACTACGTATGCTTGACATAAAATGAACAATGATATATGACAGGTAAACAATCAGGTGTTTGACATGTCCTGCAGGGTGTTTAGCACGACAAAAATAAGATAGCAAAGGGATAATGGAGTCGTCAGTTCGGGCGATTACAGATTTAACTGCACTGCCGTATAAAGGGAGTTTGAAATGAGAATGTACTCACACAAAGCAATAAAGGGAGTGGTTATTGATAACATAATAGGTGAGAAAAAATAAAAAGGCTAGAAAGGACAAAGCTTACTTGTGTGCAACCATCTTAGGTCGACAGGATACAGAAATCCAGTTTCTATAGTAGTAGCGTTTATCAAATTTCGTGCAAGGAGTTTGGAATGACTCATTCTCGAGTAGGGATATGGCACTATCCACTGTCTGTTGTGCATTGGTGCCAGCATCTGGTGGTCATGGGTTATAGCACGTAGTGTAAATGTGACAGAGTATCGTCAAGGCGTTTTTGAAAAGGGATAGGGTGGGCGCATTAATTATATTTTCCGGGACGGCGTTCCAAGGCTGTGCCACTCGAAGGGTGAAATAGTTTCGCCGACATTCCAGGCGGCTGTACTGTCTGACTAACTTAAACTAGTGAGCTCTTAGCGAGGTGTTTTGACTGGGTATCAGAACGGAATGGCATGGGTGGTTGAGGTTTCTCAGAATCTGGTACACCATTATGAGATCGCCCCTTAGACGCCGATAACGTCCACTATAGATTTTGCGAGTTTTCAGCCTGAGTGGGTAGGGGAGGCTGGTCAAACCTCTGACGCTCTTCGTTGCCCTATGTTGTGCAGTATTGAGCGCGGTGAGATTGTGATTGAGCCAGGGTTGCCACGCTTGAATAGCGTATTCCGCGTGCGGCCTCACGTACGCACTAAGCATTTTCGGAAAGACTGAAGGGTCAAACTGCCCGAAAGCTCTGCCAAGAAGGCAGAGGTACTGGTTTGCTTTGTTAGCTGCCATTTCAGTCTGCTTCAAACAACCGAGGTCATCTTAAACTATCACGCCGAGATCGCGCTCGTGAGAAGCTCGCTGTAGAATTTGTGGTCCTAGGCAGTACTTGTGCATACGTTTGTGCAGTATGCTGAGAACTTTGCACTTGGTGACGTTGAAATGCAGCATGTTCTCGATGGACCATATGTACGCATTGTCCACGTCCTCCCGTAACACTCTGGGATCCTCCACTGCAGCTTTAGTACGCCATAACTTGAGATCATCAGCAAATAGCGAACAGTTAGATAGCAGGCTCGCGAGGTCATTTAAAAAACCAGGAACAGGCGGGGTCCAAGTACCGAGCCCTGAGGTATGCCGCACTGAACTTCGATGGATTCGACCGGTTGCTTCTAACCCTCACGTTCAAGTGACGTTGCAGGAGAAACTGTCCTATCCAGCCCAGAACAGTATCGCCAATTCTATTTTCCTGGATTTTGTGGAGGAGAATGCGATGGTCTAGACGGTCGAATGCTTTTGAGAAATCCACCTAGGCCGCGTCGACTCCTGCACCAGCGTCCACAGATTCCGTCCAGCTTGCACAGGCAATCCACAGATTAGTTGTACAAGAGCTATTTTGGCGAACTCCGTGTTGCACCGGAACGAGAATTTCGTTGTTCTCCAGGTAACCCATCAAAGACTCAGCTAAAATGAACTCCATAACCTTGGAGATCACAGAAAGTAGTGTTATCGGGCGATAATTTGTTGATTCAGCACGGCTGCCACTTTTGTTGATTGGCGTGATGATTCCTTGCTTCCACATCGTGGAAACGTGCATCTCGTTCAGACATCATTTAAAGAAAATTGCTAGTGGTCCTGTCAAACTCATGGCAGAAACGTTCAACGCCTTCGGACGAATGCCGTCCGCAACTGGGGAGCTGAACTCGTATAGAGACATCAGCCGCTTCAGTAAAGCTGCGGAGGTGAACGATATGTGATTAAGCCCTGATGGCGGTGTTATCTGCCTAGGCAGGATGTATGATAATTGCACGCTTTGGAAGGTACGGTCAAATTGTTGTCCAGGGAGGTTGGCCGCCTCTTGTGCGGTTTGGGCTAACCCGCATGCTGTGTGCAGAGTAGGAATATCGCGCTTAACACTGCGCAAATTGCTTTCGTGTCTGTACAACAGTTTGGGATTGGAGCAATGCTTTTTCATTAGGCCTTGTTGGTTCTTCAGTTTATCCTCCCGGACGAGTTTTACACAGTTGTTTCGTTGCATTGTGTAGACATCACAGGTATCGTCGTTCGGGGCGACTATGTAGGTGTGCCATGCCAAGTCCTTAATACCATGCATTTACGTGTCCTGCTTCTTACGAAAGACTTTATCGTTTTAGGCCGGCGGAATTTTGTTTCCGATGTCCTTGCCACGAGTTTGGTAAATGTGTTGACGAATTCTCCGCAGGCCACCTCAGGAGTTAATTCAGCTAAGAACGACCAGCTGGTTGTTTCAATGAGTTCGGACAGGTCGTCATAGTTGTTTACGACATGATTTGCTCGGCATGCTCTTTGGGATAATCCGCGTAGCTCATGTAATAAAATACTAGCGTCGCATGATCACTGCAGCCCAGAAGCCTATCGGTTATCACTCTCTCGACTCTCAGTTCTTCATTAGTGAATATTCGGTCCAATTTGGATAGCCTGTCTGTCCCCCTGAACCTGATGGGCGTAGTGACGTGTGCATAAAGCGGGAAGTCTGAAACCATGTCATGCGTGTCTGCTTTGAATTGCTCTCCTGGTGTGGCCTGAGATTCGAGAGCATGTAAGTTGAAATCACCGGTGAATACAATGTGACTGTACTTCCTGTTTATCACTTGCCTCAACGCAGCCATCAAATCGCAGTCCATCTCAGGAGTAGACGATGGTGGGCGGTAAACAACAACCAATAGACCAAGATCGTTCCCTCTCAGCCGAAAACTACAACAAATGGCGTCAGGTGCGCCAGTTTCCTAATCGTCTATGGGTTCGCATTGCATGTTGTTGCGAAAGTAGAGAGCTACCCCACCACCTTTACTGGCTCGATCCTTCCGGACAACGGACATGCCCGTTAGCTCGATTTCAACATCCGTCATCTCGCAGCTCAATCACGTTTCGGTGACAGCGATGAGGTCCCAAGCTACTGACGCGTGTCGAAGTCTTAATTCGGGTAATTTGCTGAGTAGTCCTTGGGCATTTGTGCACATACATGAGAGCTTTTCGGAGACCAGAATTGTGTTAGATTGGATGGATGAAGCAAGTGTGTTTACGCCGATCAATAAAATATCGGCGACTAATCTTTTTTTGGAGGGGTTGCAAACTCTGGAGAAGTATTTGATGTATAAGCAGGTATCAGATGCCCTGGATCTCGGTGTTTGCTCATGCTCTGCTGTGTCCCTCCGGATATTATGGCTACTGTTGCAACCGTCCCCGAGTCGGGTCCTGCAGTTGACGTTTTCATTAAGAGTTGTACCTCTACCAAATTGTCATTAGAAGGTGCTGGTGGTTCCGCTGCTATTAGACCAATTGCTGTTGGCAATCGGAAACGGAATTTATTCCATTTCTTTAGTAGGGTTGGTGCCGTTAGTTCTGACTGTAGCACAAATTTTAAAAGCCTGAGACCGCACCCCTTATAGTTTGGAGATATGGGAATCCTTGTCAACGAGGTGACCACCACAATTTCGAGAGAAAGAACCTCCCGGATGTAGTGCCATTGCTCGCGGTCATGCATCTGAGCATCGTCGCAAGAGGAATCATTAAGCTCGGGAACACCATGAACAATCACTGTTTTCTTATCTTGACCTTTTCTGTACCTCTCTTTGTTAGCGGGATCCACTGAACGTTCTTCCCACTGGATTTCGGGTAGTATGCGCACTTCACTTGAGTCTTGCGGGGACGATTCGCAGACAGCAGAACGACCTCAGTCTCGTCCGCCGAGTTTAGTGATACCCGAAGTAACCGGGGTTTGCCGTATTGCAACGCTTTTGGGTGGCGCGAGATTCTTTTTAATGTCGTGGGATTAGCATGGACACCGATGGACATACGGATAGAACCCCACTGATTTCGATCGTCCTTCAACTTACTCTTAATTGTATTGGATTTGGATTCGGGGACGTTTGTGCACACAGTGTTTAGGGCACCATGGTTGCGCCTGGTTTCTACTGGTTTTGGATTTGGAGCTTTAGTATCCGGTGTTTTTGGTGAATTTGTGAACGGCACTGATGAGTGCCGTCCGTGTTGCGACACTTTAGTTTTCGCTAGTTCGGGCAAAATGGTTACCGATGCTCTTTCCGGTGTTTGCTTAGCGGCAACCGATGCGTACGTTGCCGAGTTGTTCACTATTTCAGGTTGACTGTAGCTTACGGTCTCATGTGTAACAAACAGACTACTAGGTGCAGCACACAGTAGAGAAGTTGAGGCAGCCGAGCTGCAGGCAATGTTTTTATTTATAGGAGGGAGAGAGAACGGAGTTGATACTGCTGGAGGCTGAGTCGTCAGGGTTAGGTTGGGACACCTGGCTCGCTTCTTCGGCTTGAATAGGGAATTCGGGGTGTTATTTTCACTCACAAGTGCAGGTCCGTTTCCTCCCGTGGGTGTAACTCTGGCGCGCACCAGTTGCTCGACCGATTCGGTTAGTCTTTCACACCTCTTCAGTAGCACAGATAGTTAACAGATGGAATAGAGTTGCATACTTGGCGGAACCAAAATGCTTCTGTGGTGTTTGTTTTTGTTGACCCGGTCCCAAGGCAGGTAGTGGGATAGGATTTCAAACACATGGTACACACCAGACCATATTTTGCCACTTCAGCACATGATTCGCATTTGCTATTCATCCGAGACATGTTCACAGTTGGCGTGCTGTTTTAAGGGGTAGAAATAAGACAGAGATACCGACGCACTGCTGCATGGCGATCGGCGCTGGTTTGAGGTCAGGGGGTTCAGGCGTGTCGCGGCCAGCTGATTCACACGTTCTTTAGGGTAGATAGGCGACGTGCGGGCTATCGATCCAGCCAGTAAGTGGGTAGTCAGTGATGCAGCGTAGGATTGAGGCAAAGCAAGATGAGTTGAAAAATACTGTCTAATGACGACAGTGGCTGTTCCCAGGACGGAACAAATTGACGACTATCGCTTTGTACAGCGAGTTGAAGGAATGGTAGTAAGCTGATCGGGTGACTCTCAGAAAGCTTGTTAAAATAAGACCACAAGCGTTCTTGTGCGATGAGAGGAAAAATAAATCATTCGATAAGGTTCAATTACGGTTGACTTCGAAGTTGCAAGAGCACAATTTGCTGGTGATCCGCGAATGATAGATCCAGTAGATGAACAGTGGTAGGAGGACCTCGCGGCGTCAAATCGAATGATAGCACGTAGGTCTCTGTGAGCTTAAATCTACAGATTTAAAGGCGAATAACGTAGGGGGACACGTTTCTGCGACCGCTCGGGAGCATATTCGACAGCACCGTATTCGATGGTACCCGCCTCCGGATTTGCCCTATGCTCAATTCCTGCCAACAAACCACTTGATATGGTGCGCCGAAGATGTCCTCTCAATCAATAATGAAATGCCTTCCAGTATTTAGATTTTAGGAACGCTTCTTCACTGCCTAGACTATTTGTTTGCCGAGATTGCCTGCTTCAGCAAACCGATTAGAGTACTGTAATCCCTTTACCGATTCATGGTTCACTGATTTGCAACTCAACACATTGTTTAAAAGAGCGAAGTGCATAAAGTGGACAAAATGTGTAAAGCTTTGCTATCAAGACAAATGCAGTAGTTAAGCAGTTATCATAAGCCACACAGTGTTTTAGCATAACGATTTGTTTTTATTGCTCAGTTCTTGATCGTTTGAAGGTCCAAGATTGTGGATTTATGCTACATCTAGATGCTGAGGTTAAATAAACTGCATGCCGCTTGTGGGGTGCAAGGATTTCGGGCAGGCCAACCCCAGTGTTCATCTGCTTCTTTAGCTGCGGTCCTAATGATTGAATTAACCAAACATTATTTCAAGGTGAATCGCAGTCCACACTGGGATAGAGCGCCGCAACTCATTCACACAACCAGTGCTTCAAAATGTCACACCAACCATAATTCATTTGTTTACTGTTGCAATATGTGCAAGTAATGACCAAATGGTTGACGGTTTGTTTAGCACACTGCCATATCACTGGCGGCGTTATAAGAATTATTAGGACTGTAGGCAGCCTTTCACTGCTTTACAATCAATCCACGGACAGACGTTCAACACTAAACTACACGTTAATCCCTGAGGTATTGTTAAACTGTTGCTGATTTCGTGTATTATGCCCATTTAGACATAAGAAGGAGACATGCAAAAAGGTATCACTTTTCGGTACTTCTGGTCAGACCATTACATTTATGAAGAACAATAGGTAAATTGGGAAGCTAAGTAGAGCTCGAGTGATAGTGCTTAGATGGCAAGTTAACTAGGGTCAGTTAATCCAATCGAGAGTTATGTCAATGAATTCACGTGGTGTAAGTTACGACACCGCGTCTCGCGTATACAAATAGATAAAAAGCGAAAGCCAGAATGCACTGGCTGCTGAGGAACAAAACTGAGTGTTGGGCCGGGGTTTCTGTCAGATACAGACAGAAATTTGGTCATGGTCAGGGCAAACTGAGAGCATGTATTAGCATGGTTGGCTGGCATAACTTAGGTTGTACTATGGGGCCGCAAAAATCTGCAGCCCAGAAACTTTAGACGCTGGGAAGTATTTCATCCACCCGACCCTACAAGTCAATGGGTTTCTTGCTTCGTACAACAAAATACTTTCTGCCATTTGTGATCACCCAAAAACAATACCAACAGTAAAACAAAAAGAGGTTTTCCTGTCAGTTTCTTTCAAAAGTATATCTCATACGAGTTAGTGAACAGAACACTGTCGACAGCAAGTAACCAAACTTATGCAACTGCCAGATTACAAATTCCTCTCAAGACAGTTCCGCTCATCACCAAAAGCCCCAAAGACAGAATGCAGGCTCGTTCCGATTCATTTGTATTATGTTAATTCACCTGCACCTGTGGTGCTAGGTACCTCGGGCATACGACCAGGCGTCTGACCAAGATGATAACGGAACACTGTCCTGCCTCTACAACACGGCACGATTAAGAATGTCCAAAGAGCTGTGCTCGTGCCTCTGCTTCCCACTGGGTATCAGATTCGGACAAAAGACAGATTCAAAGTGGTCTACACTGTGTCGAGACGCGTTCTCAAAGGACTCAGGAAACACCTGATGGCCATGCCGAATCAGTGGCGATTAGGCTATTACAACCTGAGTTATGCAAGCCAGCAAAGCTAATGCAAGCTCTCAGTTTGCCCTGGCCGTGACCAAGATTCTGTCCGTATCTGACAGAAACCCCGGCCCAACTCTTAGTCTTGTTCCTTATCAGCCACTGGGTTCTTGCTTTCGTTTTTTATCCATTTGTATGCGCTAGACGCGGTGTCGTAACTTATACCACGTGACTTCATTGACACAACTCTCGATTGGATTCACTGACCCTAGTTAAGTTGCCATCTAACCACTACCACTCGGGCTCTACTTATCTTCCCCGTCTGCTTACTCTTCTTCATAAAGGTAATTGCCTGACTAGAATTGTCGAAAAGAGTTATCTCATTGTAAGTTTTCTTATGTTTTTGAAATACTGTTAACCCATCAGTTTGTGTGTATCAAAGAATTGCATTAGGGAAACAAGTTGGATAGGAATTTTCAGGGACATATTACTTGAATGAATTGGAGGACAGCAACTAACTCAAAGCCACAGTAAACTGAGCGAATGTTGCCGCCATCGTCGTCCATTTGTCAAACAGTCACCCAACCGTTATCAAAAATGTCTTTTTTTCGTCAAATCGTCCAAGAGGTTTGCTCTCCAACCTGATAAAACATAAAGCAATCGCACTCACAACAGCGATCGTGATCGGTTTGAACTGGAGCCAGTATATATGAATAACCATTTCGTAAAATCATCTGCCATGTCATGGTCAGCTGTTACTGTTGCCCGTTCCGTTGACGCGACGTCGTCCGTCAAGACACATCAGACTAGAACCGTCAGATAAACCCACAATTTCCCAGAAGTGGCTCATTCCATCCTGCGATTGTAGTTTAAATACCATGGTTCAGTAAATGTTATTTGATGTCGAATCAGAAGCAAATTCAAGAGACGATAATTAAGTTTACATTGCAGTAGGCTACTTGTTACTGAAGTGACCCCAAGGAGCCTTATCTGAACTTGGTATTAAGCACGGATCATTGGGGCGCTTGATGGATGGTGCCAGACTAATGATGTATACACCTCGATTGATTCATGGTTTTTTGAAAGATGATGGATCGTCTTTTACAGTTTACCGAAAACACCCTGTGTGAGGAATTTGAGAGTGACGGTATTCTAAACAAAACTGTATAGTGCAACCAAGTAAACTTTAAATAATCGGGTGCCGTTATGCGACACGATCGTGTTTACTGTGCAACCGAAAATCCTCACATCATTTTTGCAAAACAACTCAATCAACCTAGGATAACCGCATGGGCTGGGCTTTCTTGCAAAGGTGTTGTTGGACCCGGTATTCAGCACAAAACCATTGATCAAACTGTGTACTTGAACATGTTATACAATAATAGCACGGGTACGTGAAGAATACCAGGATGCAGTCTTTTATTTTCAGCAAGATGGGCCCCACCATATTTTGCTCTCATTGTGTCATCGACTGGCTGCCGCGCTCGCCAGATTTAACTCCTATGGACTTCTTTTTGAGGAACTGTAAAAGATTATCTTTTTCACGCAAGCCCCGCACTGTTGAAAACATGATTCAGTTAATTTTTGAGGTTTGGCAGGACATTTATGCTGATAAAGACATTTGTTCTAGTATTTGCATGAGTGTTCGTTCGCAATTAAGAGTGCGTGTACCATAACTGCAGGCAATTCGGATACCCTAGGGATTAGGGCTTCTTATTACATTCAACATTCATTCTTTTGCATAATAACTAGGGTGAATAATGTACATGTTTTCCACTTTTTATCACCATATACATAGTTTTGCACCCGCTGTAGTTAATTTAAAGGCACGTATCCTAATTGAAACGACAGGTTAGTAGAGACGTTTAACCTTGAGATAAACGATTTTTATTTTACCCATCGTTTGTTCCTACACCAGTTAAGGAATGATAGGCTGCCACTTGGCGGCAAACTGATTTGCAGATGATGAGCACTTATCCACCTTTTCTTCTGGTTTCAGCATGGGCATGAGTGATCCGAAAAAGTCCGTATAATTTTGAGTAGAACCGGGCAGGCAGCTGGAATGTATCATTAACCAGCCTCACCGCTCGCTGACTGGTCGCATACACTTGTTAAACATGTGGATGAGCACCAGATCCAAGCGCATCTCGGCGACTCCTTTCTTCTTTCATGGGTATCAAATACACACGTGACCGAGACCCAATCGGTCTTCTCCTTATTCGAGGCGCAGCACAGTAACAGCACCTTGGAGTTCGAAAGGGTTTCTTCGAGGTATTGACCACATCTTCACTTTTCGCCAGTTGTTGGAGCACCGTCACATAAATTGGCGGCCCACCGTTGTCTTTTTCTTCTATATCAAATGCCCATTCGAGTTGGTGGATAGACGTTCACATTGGGCTGGCTACTCAGGAAAGATATACCTGAGAAATATGTAAATATTATCCCACCATTATACGTGCGTAGCTCGGAGAGAGTGTGGGCTTACAGCAAGCTGTCTTCGCCCTGTAATATTTCCAGTGGTGCGAGACAAGAATGCCCTCTTTATTCTTTCCTCTTCTACCTAGCTATTGATGAAGTCATGGAAATCTCGTTTACAGGACACGACTTAGATCTTAGATCTGCTCCCAGGAGAACGACTTCTTGACAGAGTATGCTGACGATATTGCCCTAATCTGTGACAGCTCACAAACGTGCCAAGCGTCATTGGACAGATTAGCAGTGGCTATCCGACACTACGGGCTTCGCTTTTGCCTGGACGACCTCCTTCGCTGACCCTTGGTGGGGATCAGCTAGGAGTCGTACAAAAATTCAAATACTTGGGAAGTTGCAACAGCGCCCGTGGGATTAAAGACGAAATCACGAAACGTGTAGCAAAAACTCGAGGCGCTTTTGCTAACCTTCGCCACTTATGGCCCCGGCGCGACATCACTCGCGCACTGAAGGGTAGCGTGTACAATGAAGCGGTACGTCCGACCCTACTGTAAGGTTGTGAAACCTGGCCCCTTAGATCAAGGGACCTGAGGAGGCTAGTTACGTTCGACCACCGGTGCCTTCGTAATGTAGCTCACATTAGGTGGGAACACCACGTGAGCAACGAGCGTGTTCGACGTCTTGTTTACGGTACAGGAAAAGGAACTGAACCGCTCAGCACCGTTATTTCACGCATCAGGGCGCCGATGGCTCGGTCACGTGTTACGTATGTCAGTTTACCCACACCCGCGACGTGTGCTGTTTGCGTGCCGAGGGTGTGGATGGAAGAAGAGGAGGGTGGCCAAGCGATGACTTGGTCGAGAAAATTGAAGGCCCTCACTTCTGTGCTGGCCTCGGTTGGAACGTCTTGTCCCCCTGATTGTGGTCCGAAAGACTTTGAACACGCTTGCCTGGATATACTTGCTGATGTGGTAAGGAGCCGACGTGAGTGACTTTGTCCCTTCCCATCTCTTTTAGCCTCCCCCTCCAACCACGATCTCATTATTTTGCCTTATATACTTTTGCATCGTACCTTTTTGCTGCGTAGTAGCCGGCTGGTAGCTTACCAGAACCATGGCCATCCGTTACCGGTAGCGCAGTTGGCTTGCACCTGTTGCATTTTTCTCCTTTTTTCCTCTATGTATTGCGTCACAGTGGCTGAGATGTTTCCCACCTCTAAGTAACGTGTATAATGATGATGATGATGATGATGATGAGATGGTGATGATGATGGAGTTCGAAGAAGAATCGCTTCTTCCATTAACCTTTTCAGTATTTTATATTGATTATATGGGCAGTGCCGATTCTTTGAATGGCGATGAAATTGCTAAGTATGCTGCTCCATACAGCGGACGCAGGCATATATAAAACAGTAGCGGAATAGATGAAAGGTTAGCACACGTGCCACATTTAACGCACACGATTGTTTACATAAACTTTACCACTCCTTGTTATGAAATAAGGGGCAACAAAATTTTTAGGATGGTTTGCGTGCAGTATATATTAAGTCTGAACAAAGCGCTGACGGTGTTCTTCTCCGACGCACCCATCTGTTCAATGCGAGTGCCGTTCAGTGTCGGTTTGGTCTGAGGATAGCAACCCAGCGAGTGGTAACACTGCAGTTCTTTAATCCTCCGTTCGGAATGCCAGCCAGTGTTGCTTATACTTCGTTGGGAACAGTCAGACTGCTCTGCTGAATAGGTTAATGACTAGCAGTTGCTTTCCCGGTTTAATGGTGACCGGGTACACCAGACTACACCGACAAAGTGATTTATGCGAATGCAAAACTCATCGCATCATTTCGCATAAGGCTGGTTAGCCAGGTGACAGATTTTGCGATAAATGCGGGTACACAGTCCAAATGACCATTGGGTTTTCAAACTCGCTTTCTTTATGCCGCTCTGTTCGTATGATGTATGAAGACAAGGAATAATAAATTACGTCAGCAGACATGAAGCGGAAACCAAAGGAACCTTTACTTGGATGCATGGCATTGATATTTACCAACATGTTCGCGCGCAGCAGAAGGACCCTCAATAGCTTCACTGTGGCCACTTTAATGCAACAAATTCACCCCAGCTGTCCATCGTGTAAGGTAACTCGATCAAATAGTGTTTAGGTTGTGTGGATCCAAAATGGAGAAATTTGGATTGTCTTGGTCGTTATATCGCTGCTTTTGCCACCATTTGGGTAATTGACAAAACTTTTATTTGCAGAGTGAAATAAGATTATGGCATAAAGAGTGGCTGGCATTCGTTTGCGCATCAGATGACCGGATAGGTATTCATATGGTGCAAACAGCGTATTTTCATCAAAACTTTGCTTGTCCCCAACTAAACCTTAGCCATCCGTATCCGACTGGCAACCAGCATAGGAACTAAACCAAGTACGCAGACATGTCGTGTCACCATTTGTGACACTCATGCTTGTGCGATGCGGTTAACAAAACTGCACCTTAACCACCAGTCAACCAGATCCCAAGGTGGTACGGTAAGACTTCTCAACGAGGTGAATGAAGGAGACCTAAGCCATCATAACCGACGCATAGCTTGGGATCATATCACTGTAAAGAACAAAAGTGTTATGAAGCATTCTAATGGTTAACTCGCACGGTATTTCAGCTGTTACACACAGGTTAAATAGTATTTCAGTCTATCACATGTCCCAAAGTATGGATAGGCGGATAATTCTTGGAAAATAGCCTGCAAAAAGGGTGTGAACTTATCAATTGTTTCAACAGTGCTTGTTCCATGTTAACGCTTAATCGAATTCCCGATAGTGCTTAATGCGAAGGTGATAGAAGATGGTCCAGTCGTCTGGAATATTAGCACTGTACTGGAAATAACTCAACTGCGAATTACGTCCTTCGACTGGCATTCACAAGCAGGGAAAATTATGCTGGTTTTCCAAATGGCTGAAATGGCTGGGCAAACTTTATCTAGTGGCTTCTCAATATGGCATTGCAGATTTCTCTTCAGGAGATACAGGCAAACAATTTTGAGTTTCGCAAAATTACAACGAGTCACACGGTTGGTTAAACCGGTGGATTAAAAGCGTGGCTGCACCCGTACAATCCACTAGTGTCAGCGGACTGATGATGCAAATAGCCGCATTGTAATTATAGCGGTTGAATAAAAGGTGTGGGAGTGACATTGTCATCACTAAATTTACAAAGAACGGGTGTGTTGGTTGTTGGCTGAAGAAAGGTGGTCATAAGCAATCAATTACTCCGGAAACTTTCTCGTTGCATAGGGAGATCAATAAAAATAGTGTAAGTGTACTTAACTGACCACCGTCCACTCTTATACGCGTACCAACGGTGAGGG
>CALYDF020001349.1:0-25025 GCA_944474145.2 Dicrocoelium dendriticum
TGTTGAAGTTGAACAAAGCCGCGGGACCAAAAGATCTTCATCCATCCCTTTTCAAATTCGGTGACCCTGTTCCTGGTAATGATTTAAACGAAATATTAATGAAATTGTGGGAGCAAAATCTGTCCCAACCGACTCGAACCGCTCCGTTATTGTTCCCATCTTCAAAGGAGGCTGGCGTTCGGAGCGCGGAAACTATACATGAATCAGTCTGATCCCCATCGCCTCCAAATTACTTACCTCTGTCATCCTTCACAGAATGAATGACGCTCGCGAGGAGCAAGCCGGGTTTCGTCGGGGTCCTGGCCACATGGAAAATTTTAAGTCAATTGTTGGAGCGCCGTCACATGTAATGGCGGTCTACAGTAGTCGTTTTCCTTGACATCAAACTTTCTTCAGAAGCACTTGATCGATGTTCCCTTTGGGACTGTCAACTCAGGAAAGGTGTACCTGAGAGACATGTAAATATTATCCGATCATTATACGCGTGTAGCTCAGGCAGAGTAAGGGCTTACGGCGAGCTGCCGTCGCCGATCCATATCCCTAGCGGTGTAAGCCAAGGATGTCCACTGTCACCTTTTGACTTCAACTTCACTATTGACGAATTCATGGAGATGGCATTCACAAGACACGACTTAAAAGGTGTGGAGCTAATCCCAGGAGAACGACTTCTTGACTTGGATTATGCTGACGATATTATCCTAATCTGTGACAGCTCCCAGACGTGTCAAGCTGTAATTCACTGAATGTCAGCCGCATCTTACTCTGCTTTGCATCCTCGAATTGCAAAGCTTTCCTCCAGTATTTGCAGGAATCGCCTCCTGCATTGACCCTTAGTGGGGATCAGGTATAATTCGCTCAGAAATGCAACTACCTAAAAAGTTGTATCAGCGCCCCTGGAATCGAAGATGAGATCACGAAGCGCATAGCTAGTGCTCGAGATGCTTTTGCTAGCCTTCGGCACCTATGGTGGCGGCGCGACATCACTCTCCCTGAAGGGTAGAGTGTACAATGCAGCGGTACTTTCGATCCTACTGTACGGTTGTGAAACCTGGCACCTTAGATCAGTGGACATAAAGAGTCTAGTTATTTTCGATCACTGTTTGTGCGTAAGTAACGAGCGGGTACGACGTCTTGTCTACGGCACAGGTATTGGTAATGAATCGCTCAGTACCGTTATTTTACGCAAGAGGCTTTGACGGCTCTGCCACGTGTAGCGCATGTCAGCCCATCGACTCCCGCGATATATGCTGTTTGCGCTCCTGGGGTATAGATGGAAGAAGAGGTGAGATGGCCAAGCGATGACTCGATCGGGAGGAATAAAGACCCTCACTTTGGAGCTGGCCTCGGTTGAGCGTCATGACTCCCTGGTTGTGGTCCGAAAGACGATGAACACGTTTGGCTGGTTAAACTTGCTGGCATTACTAGGGTTAGACCTCAATGGAGTTCTTGCTATGAGTTTCTTTCTTTTTCTTTGTTCCTCCCCACCTCTCATAACTTCCCCTAACCATTATCTCATTTCTATCATAATATGATTTTGCTCAACCATCGGTGCCTTCGCAGTTTGGCTCACATCTGGTGAGAACACCGCGTGAGTAACGAGCGTCTTCGACGCATTGTTTACGGCACAGGAAAAGGAACTGAACCACTCAGCACCGTCATTTCACGCACCAGGCTCCGATGGCTGGGTTACGTGTTGCGCATGCCAGCCCATCGACTTCCACGACGTGCGTTGTTTGCTCACCGGGGATGTGGATGAAAGAAGAGGAGGGGTGGCCAAGCGATGACTTGGTCGAGAGGAATGAAGACCCTCACTTCTAGGCTGGCCTCGGTTGGAGCGTCACGGCTCCCTGGTTGGGGTCCAAAAGACGGTGAACACGTTTGGCTGGATAAACTTGCTGACACGGCAAGGAGCCGACCTCAGTGGTCTTCCTGCTCTGAGTTTCTTTGTCCCTCCCCATCCCTTTTAGCTTCCCCCTCCACCTACGATCTCATTTCAAAGCGTTAAACACAATAATTTTTCTTTTTGCCTAGTAGCCGGCTGGTACCTTACCGGAGCGATGTCCATCCGTTGCTGGTGGCTCTGCTGGCATGCGTTTTGTATTTATTTTCCTTTTTTCATTTATGTATGGTGGCACAGTAGCTGAGGTGTTTCCCACCTCTAGCTGATGTGTACAATGATAATGACGATGCTTTTGGTTAAGAGGATATTTTGTTACATAGTAGTCGGCATGTGGCTTTCCGTAACGAATGCCCTTCAGATACCGGTAGCACAGCTGGCATAAATTTGTTGCACTTATATTTTCTTTGTTTATTTTATGTATCGTGACACAGCGGCGAAGGTGTTTTCCACCTCTAACTAATAATAGTAATAATACGTACATTTCTCTTGATGACAGGAACGGTGTCTATAGTGACACATATCGATTTGTACAGAAGAACCCATGGTCTTGCATAGGTGACATGCATAGGTGAAGTATTGGGATATGCGTTTCATTTATGAACATTAGGGCGGATGGTTGAGGCCAAAGCCTAGTTATGAAAACTGTGCTGTTCCCATGTTTGTGAGCCCCTGTTGGAATAGCTCATCGAAGAATTTTCCCTTGTGAATATAGAGCTTAGGGTAGTTAGATCAAGGTAACTGGCGAGTCTGTTGCTAAATGTTACCACATTGTCACATGACCTGAGTGTTATTGGTAGTTTATTCCACAGATAGCCATATCTGACCAGGAAGAAATTAGAGCGGACGTTCGTTCTAGCCTTCGGTATATTCCATGTAAAATCTTTGTTGCGAAGCGCTCGAGTTGACCAATGTTGTAAATTGAGTGTAGGGAGGTTGGAACAGGTCTTTTTGTGTAACATTTTGAAAAGCAGCAACAAGTTGTGCTTCAATCGTCGAATCCAAATTGGTTCGAGATTAAGTTTATTGCAACCTTCTCGATAATTCATAGCGGAGTGTTTACCAATCAGGTGTTTATAAGCGACCTCTGCAGGTTCTGCACAGCGATTCTGTCACTCTTTCTCATGTGGCCGTATACCATGCTACAGTATTCGAGGATGAGGAGAGTGAGTAGCTTGAAAAGCTCACCTTTGGCACGAGTTGTGTGTATTTTGTTTGCTAGATTGAACATAGACTGTCTGGCGCGTGCTACTTGGTATTGGGCTCCTTCGGAGAAAGTGAAGGTAGACGAGTACCTAATAATTTCAAGATTTCGTTTGGACGGTTGTGTAAGAAGGCTTTCATTGTTTAGGGAGATAGATCCTTAGGGGATGCAGCAGCCGTAATACACGATGACTGATTTTTAGCCGAGAGGTTCTTCACCCATGTGCAGAACCATGACTCAAGGGAATGTAAATCAACTTGAATGAGCAGTAATGTTCCGTGAAACTCGTCACGCCGAAGCTTATAGAAGATTTTGATGTCATCAGTAAATAAAATTGATCCACCTTGCTTTACAAATGTGGTGGTGTGTGTGTGTGTGAACAAACAGAGTAAGGGACCGAGCACACTCTCTTGAATGACTCCACTGGTGATTGAGCGTGGGGAAGAGCGATAATCACCTTAAGGGCCCACCTGATGAGAATCACTCAGGTATGATAATAGCCAACTTTGTAATGGGTGCTGAATCCCAAAGTTTTCCAACTTTTGTGATAGTCGCTTGCGCGGTACTCGGTCGAACGCTTTGTGTATGTCAAGAAACAAGATTACTTCTGCATAGCCGGAATCGATTGATTCTGAAATGTGATTAAGGTAATGCAGTTAACAGGTGGTGCGTGACCGCTTATTGAGAAAACCTTGCTGCGAATTATTGATCAAGCCAATAAAATCAACAGTCATCTCCATTCTGACCAGCTTTTCAAATAGCCGAGCGATTATCGGAGTGTGGTGGATTGGTCGGTCGTTATCGATCGTTTGTTTGGGACCTAAATGACGAGGCATAATAAATGAAGTTTTCCATTTGTCTGGAAAGTGACCAGATTCCAGTGATAGAGTGAACATGCTCATCAGTAGCAATGGTATATCAGGTCCTCCTACTTTAATGGTGGTTAGTGAAATGTCATCAGATCCCAGCTTGGAAGATGGCCTGATTAATTTGATACCTTGTTGGACAACGTTAAGAGAGATATCGACTCTGCTTAAGTGGTATGTTTGGGTGAGCTCTGTGCACACAAGCACCGGATCAGCTTCGCAACCCATTGTAGTGGCAAAAAAGTCACTGAATGCTTCCTAGATTTAAACTGGGTCATGGAGTAAGTAACCCTCACCATTAACAATTTCGGTAATCAGTGGTGAGTAGTCATTAGTTCTAAGATGCATTATGTGGACAAACTCGCTAGCTTGGCAGCTTGTCCGTACGGCTGTACGTTATTCCTTTTTGGTCGTGTTAACTGCGAGTGTTTGACTCTGATGGTAAATTCATGCATTTGTAAGACAAGTGAAAAGTCATGGGTCCTTATGTCTCTTGCAGCTAACTTTTTGGTTTTCTTTCTGATTAAATGCTCGACAGAATCTTTGGAGACATGAGAGGTATGAATACATTGTGGAGCAAGGCGGGCTATAGCGTGATGGTGTTGTTTATAGAACTGCTTTACATCGGTGTACACACTGGTAGAGAGGAAAAATACATCCCAATCGAAGAAGTGAATGAACTACTAAAAACATTGCCAGTTTATCTTATGTGTTGCAACTGGCGTTGTAGTGGCGAGTTTAGTGACCATTTTAATCTGGAAGCTGAGTCAGATCATGTTATGCTCGCTGCCAGGTAGATTGTTTAAGATCTGGGTCTGTGGATTTGATATCCCCAATGTGAATATTAAGTCCAGTATATTGGCGGACCTGGTTAGACTGGTACTCCATGATGTCCAGCCCACAGCTCTGATGGAAGAAAGAAAAGAGGCCTGCAAGGTCAACGTTGGGTGGGATGACCAGCGTATTTTCGGTAGGTTGAAATGGCCAGCAATAATCTTCTGACTGTGTGGCAACTCTGATGCGAAGTCAAATGCAGAAGTGATGTTGGTGATACTACCGTTGCACCTATTCGGTGGGTTGTAGATACTTACGAGCAGTGTGTAAGATGAGACACCCGCAACTGACAACTGAATAGATTCAGGGTTATTTTCCAATAGTGAGTGGTTTATAGGTTTAGCTGTAAATGTTTTGCGAAGGTATATAATAACCCTCGACCTTTTATATCGCAGCGATTTTTTTTGAAATAGGTGGTAGTTTGGAATCATAAGAGTAGAGTCAAGTGCATCTGAAGAACACTACGTGTCAGTGACGAGGATGGCTTGCGGGTCATTGAACTGTGCAAGCGTATGTATAAAATGAAGTTCGTTGATTATGGATCTGGCATTAATCAGAATAACTGAAAGCGTACTAAGTATTGGGGAATGATCGCTGTCCTTTGTGCGATCATCTGAATCTTTGCATTCGAGCATGGTGCACATGGTATGTAAGTGCATGGTGGGTCCGAGTTAGCCATTATAACGTTTGTTGCTAACGGTAGCATGTCATGTGTGGATATGAGACAGTTGGGGGCAGCACGGGAACCTAGGCATCATGATTAGGTTGCCGTTGGTTTGACACGGGACTAGCTTTGTCATCTTGTCAAATTGGAGAGAGAGCGGATCAAGATGTTGACCTCCGCCGGATGCATCTGAAATGGGAATGGCTGCGAGTCCATTCCCGTCGCCGTTAAAAAAGGGTTGTGGGAAGAAGCCGCTTGAGTGATTGAAGGAACATGGATAAGTGCGGGTGCTAAAGTAGTCCTACTGATAGATGTGCTTCGATTATCTGAGTACTTTTAGTGATTGTGGCGGAGTGTAGGATGATAATTAGGTGTAGCCAAGAGACAGTTGTATTGGTCTTGCTTAACAGGTCAGGTTGTTTACCCTGGTGGTTGTAGCAGGTTGGTTGATAGGGAATTTTGGGCGCCACCAAGTATTTAGTATCCATACATTTTTTAAAGGCACAGGTCCCTGGATTGGAGAAGTCATCCTTGGGCGACATGGACTATTAATTACATCCGATTGTCTATCCTAGGACGTGTCTTGGTTTGGACCGGGTTGTGATATATTCAACGAGTTGCCATTACTCCACTGTTTCAAGCACTTAAACTTACCTTTAATCCCTGTGCATGAAAAGTTCGATACAATGGGTGTTGTTTTCAGGAATAAGAGAACCTGCTTTATCCGTTCCTTGCGTCAAGGGCGTTTCAGTGGAGCAAGGAAGGACGGCTTTGGAGCTATTTGACAACGTTGTTAGATTATCGATGTCTAAATTAATGCATCTAGTATCCACCGTGGATGCACTCGTCTTTTGGAAGTTTGGCTGAGATTTCTCGATGAGCCTAGTTCATTTGTGCGGCGTTCGCTGCACAATGCCAAGTTCAGACCTTTGTAGGGGTGTCCTATCTGATTTACTCAAAATCCGTTAAACTGGGTGCACTGGACTAGGAAGGGTCTAAAATGGGGGAATTGTTGAGCGATTTCCTGGCTTAAAAAGTTGAAAATGATTGAAGAACCATGTCTCAGTGTTTTCTTTTTTAAACATTGGCTTTTGCAGTCAATGTTAGACATGTTGGAAGCTTTCAGTGTCGTTAGTTTTACTTTATCCGGACTCTAGCTGTCAGGAACATTAAAAACAATCATATTTTGTGTTCTACATATTCCTTCGTGCACTTCAGAGGCAACAGAGTCAATTGACTGCCTTGCTTTTCCCATTAGAACCGGATCGGCCTTTTCCAATGGGTTATTGATGTAGTCAAGCGTAATCAGGTGATAATTGAGGGGCTCCAAGAGTGCCAGCGTTTTTCTCATCTCATGAAATTGTGATTCCAAAGAAAACAGTTTATCACTTAGTTCTGCGATGAGTATAGTTTTAGCCGAGAAACAGGTCTACTTTTCTTTTGGTGCTTCGAATTTTATTCACTTTGCTCTGGCGTGGAAAGTACACTACTCTTAGCTAGCTGAATACGGCTAGACCTCAGTGGGGCCATTGCGATCTAAGCTTGTCGAGGTTCAGACACAAGCGCTAATATATTGATGCAACAAAAACCAACCTTGTGTGATTTCTCGCAGTTGGTGTTTGATAGGTGGGTTAGATTCCACGGGTACGTTTGTCGTTAATAGCCACAATTCAAGGAAAGTGTCCAGATATGCAACAAATCCAAGCTGGCGGACGCAGACGGCAGTTGGGCTAAACAATGAGAACTCCGAAATTAGCCAGAGAACATGCACCAAATTTACACAGATTGAAGAATACACCAGAAGAAAAATATCGTCTTACAATTCACTCAGAAAAATCACCTATAACAGAGTAATCTGGAAAAATAACTGGAATCCAGCGCAAGAATCCAAAGATCCGCGGCTTCCGTTGATACGTCCAACTTACGTGTGTAATGAGGATAATGATGGTTGATTATAGGTAAATACATTAAGAGAAATACAAAAATCGTTCCTAG
This sequence comes from Dicrocoelium dendriticum, assembly GCA_944474145.2. Classification (NCBI taxonomy): domain Eukaryota; kingdom Metazoa; phylum Platyhelminthes; class Trematoda; order Plagiorchiida; family Dicrocoeliidae; genus Dicrocoelium; species Dicrocoelium dendriticum. Next base: position 7,461 of record CALYDF020001349.1, read on the forward strand.
TCCAGGAAACTGATCATATAACAACCGAAAGCCTCAGGATTATTTAGAAGCTAGTCCCAAACTTGCTATCGACTTACCTTGTAATCGTCACGATCATCTATACATAGTACAAAAAGTTGACTTCCCACATCAATAAGAGCTCGGAAATCATAAAACAAACCAATCGTAGATGAACAAAATGTTTAGCGAGTAAGGTGGCTAGGCCACGGGAAGGAGTTTAAGCGACCTATAAATTAAGCAAAATGTAATAACGTATCTGAATCTATGCAACAAAATAACAATAATTTATGACAAGTAATTTAGCATAGACTTAATACCTCCCATTGGTTGGCAATGGAAGTAATTTTGAGTTCTAATACTGCGCATCGCTGAAGATGCAGAAAAATAGTGTAGCGAAGTTGAGTTGTGGGATTGAAAGAGTGTCATTCAAAATGGAAGAACAAGTTGTTATGGCTACCGCATAGTGCAAATAAGAACTGGATGGCTCACCCGTCTCCATTACTCTAATTGTGTCAAGGTGGGTAATAATGCCAAATAACGCTAGTTTTTCCGGAATATATCCGAGAACATCGGTTTATGTAACAACTTGTAAGAAGCTCACTGCTCTATAAAACCGTTTCTGGAAATGGCCGAGGTGAGGGCACGAACAACTGAGTATTGAAGATAGTCTAAGCATTGGAAAATCCAGAAGCTAAAGTAACTTCGTCATCAATCTTGTTGATTGCCTTTTTAACTTAATATCAACTTATTACATTTCAGGTAGGCTTTTGGGTTGTGTGTCAGCAGGTGGCGGTATACGTGACTGGGATCGCTTAGCATATGGCATATTAGTCTGAGGTCTCAACGTAACTGCCGGTAACGCCCACTGGACAATCCGAGTTTCTCCAGTTGCTGTTGGTACGAAGGATGAGCCAACCCACAACATTTTGTTATTCAGCGCTGTTGGAACTCAAGCGCTGCGTGGTTACGCCGTAGTCAAGGTAGCCAATCCTGGTTAGTATAATCCAAGTGGGACGCACGTAGGAGTTGTACATCAGAGCAAAGATGAATAAATGCAGAGCTAAGTACCTTCTTCAGAAGTCGAATCTGCCGGTTAACTCTTTTGCCGTGGATTCATACTGCCTGTGAAAAGCGAGTTTACTTGCCTAAGAGGTTGCCTTCAGATCCTACGCACCTAACCTGTAGGTGTAGGCTTGCCGATGTCGGATTTGGAGAATGCGACACTTGTCTACATTGAAAAGCAGCGCGTTTCCTACCAACCGATTCCAGGCACCATCTAGGCTGAGCTAGAGCATCTCATAGGCTTCCAATCCCTTGATCGTCCAACAAATCATAAGATCGCCAGCACAGATTAAGAATTTTTATGTGTTAACTCTCTCCAGACTTTTGTTGAAGACTAAAAACAGCTGAGTTTTAAGTAGTGAACAATGCTGCACGTCGATCTACACTCAAATTGTCGGAGAAGAATTGCGAATTCTAATATTTACTTACCGTTGATGACAACATTTACCGTTGTATAATCATACTGGATCACCGGTGCCAAAGCGCAGGCATTTTTGGACCAGTATGCAATGATCCGAGTGATGGAACGCTTTTGAAACGTTCGAGTAGAGAACAAAGATTCATGTCACTCATCGACTGCTTAGGTCCAGCAGTCGCGTGCTATCAGCAGATTTGTGGTACCTCAACGATTTTGACGGAACCAGTACTACCCTGGCGCGATGATACCGTAACTGCAATGTATCTACAATGCTCTTATCTATGACCTTCTAGAGCGATGGAGTAGCGTTACCGGACAATAAGTAGCAGGCTCAGAACGGCTTTCTCCCATTTGCATAGGGGTGCTAATAGCGCATTTTCACTTAGTTGGAATTATGCTCTCGTTTATGCACCGCTGAAAACGTTAAGTAAGTGGTTCGGCCAGGTACATTGCTGTTATATTTGATGCTTTCTGTGCATATTATCCGCTGCTGGAGCACTGTGCGTATGCAAGGATAGCCGAATTTTCCGCACCGTTGCTTCATTATCCCCAATGGTGGAGTTATGGAAAGAAGAATATTGTTCGAGCCCTGTACTATTTCAGCGAAACGTTAGTGCTGGACTAGTAATATGTTTATTGTCTCTCTCGATGCATGCGTTACACACCGAACGCTGTGCATTGTGGGGTTCCTCGCAGCACGGTGCAAATTCGATTGACGTAAAGAAGCTTGTGGTTAGAACAGAATCATTTTGATAGTTGTTGGTGTGTCAGCCATCATCATCAGTAAACTGCACACAATAGTTACATTGAGCTACTTGTACTGTCCAATATTCTGAGCTCGTTGGACATTTACAAATGCGCCATATTATATTCCTTGGGGCTATATATTTTCGTGTTTGGCTTATTAAAAAGGATTTTGTGTAGGGGATATAAGGCTTTCCGATCTGATGCTAATTCCGAAAAGAGACGAGAAGGTTTCAAGAATCTTTCTCAGCCTAATTGAGTTTCACTCAATCAAGATGGGCCAAATAGCGTTTTCAACAAATGCCGAACATACGTAAGATTACACAACATGTAACATCCTTTCTGCTCCTGCTCAGGATAATCGGCGTAAAAAAGTTAAGGAAAAAATTGAGTCACAGGTTTGCTTAGACACAATGGACTGCACACATATAGCCCTTCAACTATGAGATCCTCTCTGTTGAGCACTAAGTCTAACAGATGGGTGCGCTGGCGTGATTGGATAACGATGGGTTATATACTAATATTGCAGGTGGATTTTGATCTGTTCCCAATCCACTGCTAGATTTTGCAGATATCAGATGCTGAAATCTATAAGGAGCATGTGGCTATATTTCTGAAATATCATAATACCCAAAGACGATATCAGTCTGTGGTCCATTTCCGGAGTGGATTTGGCGGTCAGTATATAATGAACAGTAAGCACTTTTCTTGCTTTAGTCATAGTTGCACCGTAGTATACCAGTAATACGTATCTGGGGATCGTCTGTGAGTTCACGGCGAAGGTGCGTTTTGGTACACAACTTAACTCCTTCTCGCCTACTTGTTCCTGAGAAGTAACATGCCGAGTAGAGTGACCAACGTTTCAGTGACCAATTTTAGTTTTAAAGACTGAATTCTGACGATGACAGGCAAATGTACAAAAGTATGTGGGAAATAATGCTATGTTGCATACTAAGGTATAAGGTACTTTCCGATGAGGCTGGTGGTGAATGGTGACTATTTACTGCATAGCGATACTCAGAGGAATGTGGAGTATTGTACCTTCTCCAATTAACGACAAAAGCGGCATTTGTTTGTGTGAAGCCACAACAAACGTTAAAAATTCGTATTTCAACATTTATGTTAAATTATTGGATTCAGATTACATGCTAGATGCGCTTAGGAAATCCAAAAAAATTGGATCTTTGTAACTAAGAGTTTCTGTTATTAGTAAGAGCAAAACGCAAGAACACAATACGAGTAAATAGATACAATTGGGGATCAGTCCACTAAGGTAGTCGATTAGTCAGCATACTAATTGCCACTTTTGGGAAGAATGTGTGCCCTGTCAATTGGATGATGACACAATCGAGTAAAAACTTTAAAACTGCAAAATGCTAGATGTTACTGATGTCCCTGTACCTCAAGGTCGGTTCGGACAAATAAGCTTTAGTAATAGTTCGACTGAACTTATATCTTTGACGGTCATCAGGTAAGTTGGTGTTGTCCTTTGGAAGGGAATCGATACAGAGAGAAAGGTCTGGTGAGAGCAAACGGGTTGGGTGGGGCTAGAGAAAGAGGACGCTTGCGTGGCCACTGCATTGTGACTCGTTCCACACGCAGTAATGAGGGAAAGCAGAGTGAGTAGGTGAAGGAAACAGGCCTGGAGAAAGGAGACAAAAACGGAGCCACAGCTTAAGCAAATACAAATGAGATTTGCATTTGAATCTAGCTTAAATTTTGTGCGGACAGTATTTAGGCTGCTCTTATAAGAATAACAATCCGCCACCCTCAACTTCGGATTTGCGCATGAGATACTACTCACTCATACTAGTACACCTTGACAACCACGATGAATGCTGATGTTTAGTTTCTCTTATGCATTTTATGCGGCGTCTGCGTTGCGCTTGGCTCTCTATTTGATTAGTGCGTCATTTGCAATGGCCAACTGTTTCACATCGATTTTCTTTATTTGGTTTACGCATTTGCTGCAGTGTTTTCGCGTATCGCGCTGGGTGAAACTGAGGTTACTCATAACTCCTCGGTCGGTCAATGTGTAGTAACTGCTAACATCCATCATCAAATGGTAATGTAATGCTACCATCTCTATAGAATTCGGTATTGCCTTCCAATCATTAGTGTATTAGGCGGTGGACTTCAAACTAAGCCACATTGTTCTATACGGGTTGATCATCATTCGATTCAGAATAAAATACATCCGGACAAATAAAAGCTGTCGCGTGCAACTCGGATGCATCCTGAGACGTAGGTACGGCGGCAGATCTGGTCACATTTGCTAAATGCCTTCCGATGCGACGCATAATCATGGGAACGTTGACGTAAGTGACAGTCTGAGATTCTAATCGCTGTTCGTTGCACGCATCAACTGTAAGTTTTCAGCTGGGGATATCACCAAATTTTTTAAACGAAATTTACCAGGAGCTCACTCGTTCTTGTTTGTTTGAGTTACTAGGCATCATAGCATATGTAAGGGCGCAATTAAAGCCCAGAACTTATGGAAAGTTTAGTGACGACGTTTCTATAGCATTTGCAAACGAATATGCTGAATGAGTTAAAGAACCTGTACATTGACATTTCGAGGCATGCCTGAATAGACATGCTCTTAGTACTACAAACACGGAGGATTAGTAAATGTACACTAATGCAAATTAACCAGTTACAAGCTAGATCTTTGTATCCATATATCTGCGCTTTCATATGGCGGGAGAGCACTAGTCTCACAAACGGGTATAGTTGTAAACAGTGAACTGAAATCCATGGAGCACATGGTTATATCCGAGGCCTTTATATATTTTATTTCCTCTACAAATTCAAAGCACTCCTTCAGGCCATGCCCTGCTATCCGTTTTCGGATGGCCTCAAGTATCTCAACTAGACACCGTGCGGTAATGATTGATAACGTAAATCCATAATTTCAAAGATTGGCCTCAGCGGAAAATTTGGCTTATGAGTTTTGGGCAAACCGTAGAGTCTAGGAATGACCGTAGCCACAGGATGCGCATATTCGTTAACCACTTTAGTAATATAAACCTTGCTTTGTGGCTTCTTGAGGCATTTGCAGATATGGCTGTCGGTTTGTTTTGTCATATATTGCTCGCTCACTGTCCTTGAAAACCTTTTTGCAAGTCAAGTCAGATAAAGCATTATCTAGATGGGTACATTTTTAGCACTTTACAATATGGACAGCGAATGAACTAAACTTACATTATCAAAAATAAATACGTAAGAATGGATAAAAGAACACTGTGTAGAAGTGTCACTTAAATAAATGATCAGTGTAAAAGATCAACAATTAAACAGTTCAGGGCAAAATAATTTAAAGCCAGCGCTGCAAGCTAGACTTCCACTCACGACCGTCCATCTTCACTTGTGTACTGTCTTGCATTTTTCTCAAAGATTACGTCGTCGAATCTGCCAATATATGGTGCATCTTATTAAGGTACACCAATTTGTTCATAATGACAATATAAACGCCTTTATCTGGTCTAGAAAGCACGATGTCATGATTACTGGTAAGATGATTCAAAGCTTTAATGTGTTCATGCCTCACGGGACGATGGTTTATACTACGGGGACGACGTTACTGATAGCAGACATGCATTATTGACGAGTTAAAGTCTTCAACATGTAAACTGGAGCAAGGAACTAATTATGAGGTCAGCGAGAATGCGTTTTCGAACTGAGCTTTAATTGCTACACAGGTATCTCCTCTGTAGGGATGACACTTGGAGTCTAAGGATAAAAATTCATAAGTCAAATAATCGAGCACTAGGGATGCTAAGTTATAATTGCTACAAACAGGGCATTTCTATCAGAAAGATCCCCCGATATCGCCTGGTCTGAATTTGCTTACCAGTTCAACACGTTAGTAACTAGTGCTTCTAGAAAAAGACTTCGCGAGCGAAAACATTAAAAGCATTTATACGCAGCAGGACACACAAGTGTGTCGTTACGAGGAATTTACTCTGGCGAAGATACAAGGAGTCATTGAGTGCCGAAACATGGGAAGCATATACTATCCAAAGGAATCACTGGATAAACCTGGTACGCGAAAATACAATACAGCACCAACAGAATCTAGCTGAGAAATTACTTTCTAACTCCAAGCTCCTGTACGAACTCATAAACAAGCTCCGGAAAGTGCAGCGAGGAATTCCTGCCTTACACACGTTATGTGGACTCGCACAAACCACAACCGAGGCGGCCAACGCCCTAGGTCAACAATTCGCCACGAACTTCCAGAGCACGACATCGCCGCATACACTGTTCCTGATCGTTGTACCACCACCAGGACTTAGCAACATTGTGTTTACAAGTGCGGATGGTATGAAAAGGCTAATTGCCCTGCGCGAGCATACCTCTCCCGGCGTTGATAATATTCGTCCAGAAGCGTTGAAATCGGCTGCAGTAAACCTGGCGGACCCACTCTGCAAGCTCTTCCAGCGATATCTCGATGAGATGCGGGTGCCAACAATGTGGAAGCAGGGCATTGTCACTCCCATCCATAAGGGAGGAAGTTGTACAGATCCGGCCAGCTATCGACCGATAACACTACTTCCGGTGCTCTCCAAAATCATTGAAGGGATTGTTGCCGAAGCGCTGATGAACTTCTTGGAAGAACGCAATATCAAAGCACAAGGATAACATGGATTTCGCAAGAACCGATCTTGCACTTCAAAATTGCTACTTACTAGATCCAGCTGGACTGAGTCTGTTGGCAGCGGCATAGTTGTTGACACAGTATATCTGGATTTCCCAAAGACTTTCGACCGTCTGAACAACCGTATGCTCCGTCACAAGCTGCAGTGTTGTGGAATTGGTGACCCATTCCTCGGTTGGATAGGTAACTTCTTGCTTCAACGACATCTGAATGTAAGAGTTCGCGGCGTCATCTCTGACCCAATCGATGTTAAGTGCGGAGTTCCCCAGGGCTCAGTACTTGGTCCACGACTATTCCTGATTTACATAAACCATCTAGTGACAGTAATCACTTCCAACTCCTATCTCTTCGCCAATGATTTCAAGATATGGCGAGCTATTAGAACAGTCAAGGACAATACAGCACTTCAGGATGATCTTGACAGGGTCCACGAATGGTCGACTCAGAAGCTGCTTCAGTTCAACTCTACAAAGTGCAAGATGCTGAGCATGCGCCATAAAACGATTTGCGAATACAGACCGGGGGATCAAATATTGCAGCGCACTTCAACGGAATGCGATCTAGGCGTGATAACGCAGGAAGATCTGGGCTGCTCCCGTCAGGCCGAGAAAGCCTTCAAAAATCTAACCAACACCCTGGCATTTTGCCGAGAGCAGTCGAGCGCTTCGATCCTTCCAACTGTCTCAGATGCCCACCGCCTACATTCGGCCTCATTCTGAGTACGCCATCCACACCTGACAGCTAAGGAAAAAGCAAGAACTTACCGCTCTTGAACTGCCACAACAAAGGGCGACCAAGAACGTAAAGTGCTTGTTTCATCTCCCTTACCGATTGAGACTGAAAACCCACGCGGTCTACAGTGGACAATATCGACGCCTGAAGAATCCAAACAATTGTTATAGTCACCTACTAAATCTGAATAGCAATACCACATTCAGAGGACACCAGCTAAAGCTAGACATACAATACAGCCGGTTGGAATGCCACCGGAATTTCTTTTCCCTTCGTATGTGTCGACACTGGAACGCTCTTCCCACATACGTCGTTTCTTTCCCCACGCCAACGGTATTCATAAGGCGTCTGGATAATTCGCTTATCCACTTAAATTATGCTATATAATCAGAGATGTCTACGTCAACCAAACGCGAACAAACGGTGCTCATTCCCAGCTTCTGTACTTCACTAATTACACACTGCTGTTGTGGAATATAGTTTCGGATATATTACAACTGCCTCCATCAATTACCTCAGTCCAAGAAAGCAATGCACGAGTAAACATCTTCGTTTATTTTATTTTTAAGACGTACCTTCCCCATATTATTTCCCCATATTACTCGATAGTAACAATTCAGTACATATTCTAAAATCTTTATATGAATAAAGGGCACCTGAATCGCAAGACGCTTAAATTGACGATTTGCACGTATGTTTACTTTCACTTCCACGATCCTACGGGACTTGTAAAGCAATCGCTCTTTTACCTGTAATATATCATTGTTCATTGTTCCTTTTACTTGGAAATAACCTTGTAGATGAAGTGTGAGTAACTGCAAATGACCAGCGTCGGCGCACTCTCATGTTATTTTATGTGCCTTAACCAAATGATGTAAATGCACGGGCTAGCTATAAACACCATTTCAAGTTTCTTGAAATCCTGATAGACAGACTCCTCGACATTAGTGAGCATGGGTTGAGGGGAAGTAAATCACCTGTCTTGGAAATAGAAACGAGGAGAAGACTCGGACTCTGCTTGTAACTTGAGCAATACGTAAATTGCCCAAAGTGGGTTCGTATAGGAAATTCATATACTGTTCTCACTGGAAGCGATTCCGAAATTAACACTTTACTGCTCCACAACACTTCTAGCCCAACCGAAGGAAAAAACAGATCGCCAATGACCTTGATAAAATAACCTGTTCATCGCTGTCAACAACAACTGTATAACTACCGTGGACTTTGGCTGCATTTATAGGTCTCTTACTGACCTTCGACGTATAGAATTGGAAGGTCAACTACCAAGTTTAGTCGGTACGCATAGCTTTCTTCGAGATGTCAGGTGGTTGGTTACCACGTGCAGCACTTAGAACATTCCAGCACGTTTGAACTCGGTGTGAAAATTGTTATTAATGGATCAGTCGCTAGATTAGTGGATTTGCTGGGCAATTCTTACTTTCCTCCGGACACCTTCCCTCTTGAGGTATTGTCGGAAGTATACAATGAAAGCCTAAGATTAACTTGCACTCTTTGGGACGGTGTTCTCTGCCTGTCGGTCCATCTTCTTGACAGAAGTGCCCCAGAAATGTGTTCCGATGTCCGTGTTCTGAATTATTTGCTCGAATGTATACAGTCGTCTACTGCGACCTTAGGCAAGTTAAAGCTTTACGCCAATAAGTCGAACGGGAGGTCGATATGTCTTGCTTATTTTGGTTAGCACAGTGTTGGCCGTAACTGGTTTTCACGGCTAGCCCAGATCTGTGCGCCCACCATCACGTCATACGTGACGTTTCTGCGCTTGATTTTGACCTTTCCTGGCGTCCATTTCGCTTGGCCTTCCCGATAGTGACCTACGGGCACTTTCTGTCCAAGCGTAAACGATCGCTTCTTTGCTCCATGCCACCTGTTCATTCTGCGGTTCCTTTCTCCAACAGAGGATTCCGAGCGCGGTTGAGTGGCGTCGAAAGGCATGCGGAGATTCCGGTTCATTATAGCCTATGCTGAATAGACTCCTTCCGGCGCTTGTGGATTCGGTATTGATTGGTAGAGAAAAAGGAACCGGTCAACCACCTCATCCATATGTCCTCCCCATTTGATTTCTGGAGGGCTCGCTTGAAAGTATCGACAAAGCTATCTGCCTGGCCATTCGACTGCGGGTGAAACGGCGGCGAGTGAATGTGCTGGACGGCGCGTTGCTTAAAGAACTCCGTAAACGTTGCCGAAGTGAATCATGTGCTATTGTCAGATACAATTGTCTCAGGGCAGACGAAGCTGCTAAAGGTTTGGAGTAGTTTTGCTACAGTGGCATTGGTGGTTGTGCTATGCATGAGAAATACCTCAGGCCACTTGTTGTATGAGTCGGATATAATGAGGAAACTTCCGACATTGATCGGTCCTGCGAAATCGACATGGATGCGGCAGCATGGCTTGGTAGCTATTGGCCATGAATAGAGTTCTGAATTTTGTGGCGCTTTCAAGACACTGGCGCACTTTTCGCAGCGTTTTGCTATTTCTTCTAGCTGTTTGTCCATGAAGGGCCATTATACATAACTGCGGGCAAGAGCCTTCATTCGGTTGATTCCACTGTGTCCGGCGTGGAACCTCCGAATAAGGCGCTCCTGATGTGCATTGGGGGTGACTGCACTTTCCGAAAATAGTATGCAGTCGTTCACAATAGAGAGCGAGTGACTCCTCTGGAAGTACTGTTGCAACTCGACAGATGGACATGAAGGCCGTCAACTTGTTTTGTGAAACTGTGTAAATTTCTTGTGTACTGGGTCGCGAAGCGTTTCGGTTCGTACAGATTCTGCGGTAACTGGTAGACCGTGCAATGCGTCAATTACCCGATAGTTGACGTCAGGTTCCATCTTGACTGAGGCCAAGATTGTGTCCTCATGTTCTTGATGCTGGGCATCAATTAGATGTGAAAGTGCAGCCGCTTGGCCAATGGAAATTATCGACTGGTAGTGGATCTCGAAATCACACCGCATTAGGGTAAGAGCCCAATGTTGTAGCCGTTGACTGTGTAGGCCGGGATGACCTTTTCCGAACCAAAGATAGCCCGCAAGGGTTTGTGATCTGTCAGAAGCTTGAAATGGCGGCCATAAAGCATTTTGCGAAATTTCTTGACCTCGTACACTATGGCCAATGCTTCTTTCTCAATCTGGCTATAGTTCCTCTCGGCCTTCGTAAGTGTTTTGGCAGCATGGGCGATTGCTTTCTGACATCCATCGGAGTACGTGTAGGAAATTACTGCGCCAATCTCATGGATTGATGCATCTGTGGTTAGGACAATCTATTTTGAGGGATCAAAAGGAGTTAAGAACAAGTTTGTGGACAGTAACCTCTTCACCCGTTCAAAGGCATTCTGGCATTCTGATGTCCAGTTCCAAGTTTGGCCTTTGGCTAGAAGCTTGGTTAACGGGGCACGCAGGCGGTGCATCTCAGGCAAGAATACGCTGTAGTAGCTGATGATCCCACAAAAGGAACGCAAGGACTGTAGATCTGTTGGTGGGGGCATTTTTCTAATGGTTTCTATGTTTTGCGCTTCTCGTTGACGTCCATCTTTTTCAAGGATAAAACCGAGGTATTTGATGATCTGCGTGAAAAATGTGCAGTTATTCTCACAGATCCGTAAACTGTACGACTGTGCACAACCAAGTACTCCATGCAGGCGGTTAAATTGCTCTTCCTGTTTTCGATCCATTATTACGATATCATCCAGATTTGCAGCGGCTCCAGAAAAGCCCGCTAGCATGGTATCCATCAACTGTTGCAAAGTAGCTGGCGCCGTTTTACAGCAAAGGGCAAGTGGTTGTAATGGGATAGCCCACGATGAGTGTTAATCGTCAACAGCTCCCTCGAGACTTCGTCAACATCCACTTAAAGTAGACATTGAATTGATCAAGCTTAGCAAAGCACTTACCATCACTCAGTTTTGCAAAGATATCTTCCGGTACGCGTAATGGTTACTAGTAGTCGTCCAGCGCGGCGTTTAGACCAGTTGAGAAGTCAGCGCTGAAGCGCACCTTGCCATTTGGCTTCCTCACGGCAACAATAGGTGCGGCCCATGACGAGTAGTTGACGGCTGTGATGACTCCGGCACGTTCTGGTCGATCGAGTTCTTGATTAACAGTTGACATGGCTGCATTTAGTACCTTTCTTTTATCCTTGAACACTGGTTTAGTACCTGGTCGCAAGCTCAGCGTTGCCTTGAATTTCATGCAATCGCCAAATCCATCCTGAAAGACAGGCAAATTTTCTTTTTAGTATACGTGTCATGTCTTCGACGGACTTGATCGAAATCGGTTGCAGATCTGATTCAAGAGAACATCGGAGAGTTGCAACTTTTCAATCCAGTCAAGACTAAGAAGATTCAAATTCGGCCGGTCTAAAATGTAGCACGTTTCCAACATTTCCACACCTTGAAAAGCAACCTTGCAAGTAAGCTTGCTCACTAAGTTTACCACACCGCCGCATGCATTATGTTTAACTTTATTAGACTAGACCATCTTCGGTCACTTCATGAGATTCCATTTGTTCCTGGAAATAGTCTTGATGCCCGAGGCTATGTCAAATTGCATTTTCCTTGGGATCCCATTGATCAACACTCTGATAAGTCTTCGTCTTGGTTTACACTCACTTTGGAATGCGACAAATATGGACAGAGACTTTGTGTCATTCTTCCTAGCATTCCGCATTCGATAAGACTTCTTCACTTTCTTCCACCGGACCTGACTGCAGAATTCCTCCTTATGCTCACGCTTACGGCACGTTTGACAAATATGACGTATGAACGGACAAAAACGCGCGAAATGACATTCGTCGCATGACCAGCATGCTGTGAGTGGTTTGTTCGTAGACCTCTTGAAGGGTTTGCTTGGGTCAGAAGTCCTGGCCTTTTTCACGAAGTGCACAGTGTCCGGTGATGCGAGACCATTCCGTTAGACCAATGCAGTGTCGTGTTTTAGAGTGAACAACCGTTTGCATTCGCTTAATAAGGTCTTCAGAGTCAGATTAGGATCCTGATCCATGTAAGTTAAAGGCCGCGTGCGGATCTCAGCATCACTGAGGCATTGTAGAGCGCTGACGAAAATTAGCAAATTAAACTTATCGCCTGTTGAAGAGCGCGGTTTAAAACGCTCAAACTTACAGCTAATCATGTCTACTCGGGCCCCAAAGTCGTCGGATTCCTGTTTGACAATTTTCAGGCATTGATAGCGAATACTAAACTAGGATATTGACTCAGCAAAAGTTTCTTTCAGCTGCGAAACGACTTTGTCAATCATCAGTTCCTTAGGCTGTTTGGGCAGAATGTTGTATATGAACCTTGAATGTTCACTTATTTCGAGCTTGCGGAGTAGTAATCGCATCTTCCAGGAGTCGTCCTGACGAATGAACACCGTCCGGAACATGTCTTCCCAGAACTTAAACCACGCTTCGAAGGTACATGCAGAATCCGCGTCATACTTGAAATCGATGATTACATTCGTGAAAAGATCAACAGAATTCGCCTGCATGTCCCGCGTCGCTGCTCCTGTTGTCTGCAATTTCAAAGATTGTATCAGATTTTCTACTAGTTTCATTCGTGCCTCCATTTGAGATGGCTGTCACAAAAAGAGTTTTTGAAATTGTTCGTCAGCAACATTCGTCGAATATCCAATTTTCCAAGTCGCCATTTGTTATAATCTTTTCACCAGACGCGATTCCGAAATTGACACTTTACTGCTCCACATAAGTTCTAGCCCAACCGAAGGAAAGAGCAGAAAGCCAATGACCTTTATAAACTAACGTATTCATCGCCGTCAACAAAATCCATCCAACTACCACTGACCTTGGCCGCTGTTATAGGTCACTTACTGACCTTCGACTTCTAGACTTAGAAGGTCAGCTACCAAAGTTAGCTGTTTCCCATAGCTTTTGCCGAGGTGTGCGGTGGTTTTGGTCACGTGCAGAAACTAGAACTCTTCAGAGCGTTCGAAATCGATGTGCTGATCGTTAACAATCTAGTAATCGACACAATAGTGGATTTCCTAGGCAATTCTTGCTTTCTCCCGGACAGAAATAACCCTTTAAACCTAGATGTCGTTATCAACAGACATAGTCGCTTAGAAGATCTTTGCGTTGAGCCATCTATAAGTAAGAGGGGGCATTGTGTTCTTACGTTCTCTCTAAACACACCCAAACTTGCAAAGCGCTCTCGGCTTATGAACAACTTTCTTTGACTCGAGTATGAAAACTTGAGGGAGAGAGCCCTTCAGGTTTCGTGGATCCTGGATTAGGAACATGATTCCTTGGAATAAAGATGGTTAACGCATAAAATCGGCCTCGTGCAACTGTTGGATTTGTTCATTCTACTTCATCCTAGAAGCCATTTAAACAAGCAATGATAGTGGAGGAGGAGAATCGCTAGAGCAATTAAAAGACGCAGTGTTAAATAGAAAATTGTCAACAAGTTCCGAGGTTTTCGACGTTGGTTGCAGTACAAAAGTTATAGGAAGTTAGCCATTAATTTGCAACGTTAAACCAACTAATAATTTAAACTAAGGCTAGCCCAACTAGTAACACGGATCCCGAATGCTACTATAGTTATGTTCAGTCGAAAGTTCTCCTAAGGGAGGCGGTCGGTTTTCTGGCTATGGAAGATGGTAATAGGCTGTAGAAGACCTCGACAAAGTAGAATTGGTGTAGCGTGTCTTCCAGCATTTACACCGTAGCGACGACAAGTATTCCGTGCCATCTCAACCACACTGCTCAAGTGCACATACAATGCCAGACATCGATCTTACTGTTCCGGAGGTATTCTCAGTACTGATTACCTTGAACCCCTTTAAGTCGGCTGGTCCTAACCATATAAATCCCGCCATCGTGAAGCCACCAGCGGATATTCTGCAGCATCTAGTTACAGAATCGATCAATAATTCACTTGAGGAGGCGATCATAGCTGCAGTCCATAAGGGGGGTCTAACTCGCCTCTCCTTAACCATAGGCCTGTAAGCTTGACCGGCGTCTTGCTTAAATGTTCGGAAAAGTTCATAAGGAACCGAATCTGTAAGCACTTGGCCCAGCAAAACCTAACTGGAGCCGAAGAGCATGGCTTCCTCAGAAAGTAGTTGTGCTTTTCTAAGTTATTGTGCTTTCTGAATGAGATTACTCAGTGATTCGATAGTCGGATGTCGGTAGAACTGTTTTATCTGAACTGGAGTAAGGCTTTTGTCACAGTGAATCATCGATTGTTACTCCAGAAATCAACATGATTTCAGATGCTCACCAAACTGTTAAATTGGGTTTCAGAATTTTTACGTGGAAGAAGCTTTTACGTCAAAATCGGTGACACGAGTTCTAGTGTGGGCAGGGCTTCTAGTGGCGTCCCCCAAATGCTCGGCACGGGGCCCCCTACTATTCCTAATGTTTATTAGTGACCTGACACCTCTGATTGAAGACCCTGCTACGTTCTTGCTAAGGACCTGAAGTTGGTCAGCAGGGATAAACGTGAAACCTTTTCTAAGGACATCGCCACGGTAGTTAATTGGTCGAATCAATGGGATTTACCCCTAAATCCTAATAAAGGTCAGTTATTGACCGCTAGGAACGATGAACTTACAGTTCAGACTTCCTCAGGGTCCCTAACACTGCAGACTACTAGCCAAGCACTTGATCTTGAAATAGTCATGGTAAACAATTTCAAACCTTCCGCATAGTGTCGCCATGCGCGACGTGAGCTGTTTCGTCTCAGGCGAAAGTTGTGTGACACCAAACCAGATGTTTTCCTTCTGTTGAATAAAGCAGTGGTTAGACCACATCTAGAGTGTGTTGTTCAGGCTTGGATGCTTTGTTTGCGTAGTGACTCCAATTGCATTGAAGGGGTCCAAAAACTGGAGACTATAATTGATGATCAGCGTGAAAAGGCATATGAAGATGGTTTAATGTTTTATGTGGAAAGGCGCAGGCCGAGAGGTGACCCAATTGAAAAATGCCAAATTCTGAGGGGCCTCAGTGGGATCAATCCTACGGATTTGTTTGAGCTGGCTACGTCTGAGAAATTGCGTGAACATCGGCTTAAGTTCAAACAATAAAGATATCGGCTGGATTTCAGGGGTAAATTTTTCGCAAATCGAGTCGTGAGCATTTGGAATAGGCTTTCTTCTGAGTTAATACAATGTGAAACTGTACAAGCCTTCAAAATTGGCACAGATAATTGCTGGCCAAATTTCTTTTCTGCATTACTGTAATTTTACTAAAACGAGACTACTAATTTGCTCTCGTTCTCTCTTTTGCTCTTTTTCGCAGTAATACGGAGAATCACTGTAACGCCGATGTGCCAGGGACTGGGTTTGCTTACCGCTTCAAGAAACATGACGCTCGTTATGCGAAAACCTGTTTTGTCCTCAGGAAATGACCTGACCTGATTTTCATTGATGAGGCCAGCCCCAGAATGATACTATTCCGCCTCGGTAGCAAAAAGGTCTGAAGACCCATATCCGCACAGATATGGATCATTCAGGACGGGAGGAATCTCTATAAGCTATCATTGAGTTCAAGCATCGTAATGCCAGCGGGAAAATAATTTTCGGGTAGGTCCCTGGGTTCGCCGAACGCCGAACGCTGATCGACAGTTCGATGTCGACCCATTTGCGTCCAGCCTTTCCTACTCTGGATTGGGCGCAGCCCCCAATAGTTTTCACCGGTTAATAAACAAACGAGACGATCTGTACCACTTCATTGCCTCTCCTCAGCCGGAAGTATTAGGACTAGTTGAGACGTGGATGAATCCTGAGGTAACTGCCCAGGAAGTCCAAATGGAGGGCTACTCGTTCTTCCGGTGTGACAGACTAGCAAACGAACGTGGTGAGCAGCTCTACACTCAGTCCTCGTTGCGCGAGTGACTGGTAGGCACTTACCGAAGTGAGGATCCTCCATGCCTACAATTAGGGTGCTCAACCGACCTGAGACGTGGCGTACTATTCCTGGGTGTAACCTTCCACAGTCCGCGAAATCGCTGTTTGGCTTGGTTGCCGCATGTCCGAAACCATATGAATCATCCCCGTTTCCTGTTCATGGGTGACTTGGACTTTCTTCGAATACACTGCGATGCGGTTCAAATGCTCCCTGAACACTACGAAGCCAAGACGGAGTTTGCTGTTTAGATGTTTGAGACTGGGATAACGCAACACGTGTGCCAACCGATGCGCATTACAACGCACTCAGATTCGTCCAGCATCCACTTGATGTTGACTAACTGCGAACAGCAGGTGCATGATGTTTTGATCCTGGAGCCTATAGCAGCCAGTGTTCATTCGATGATCATGGTCAGCTTTGAGCTTCCCTTGCCATTATCGCACCTCTGCGGCTATCCTACAACTGCTGAATGACTAACTGCCATGGTTTCACACGAGCCATTAGTCAAATCGACTGGTCTTTGCTACAGAAGTTTTCTGTTGAAGCCAGTTGTTCCGTCATAAAAGAGGTGGAAAATGCATTGCGTTCTATTTGTACCCCTCAATTATGGGAAAGCTGGGCCAGTGAAGCCAGGTTGTTTTGGCATTGAGAAAAGCCAATTGGCTTGATGAACTGCGTCAACTTCTTCAGTAGCTTTGAGCCATGTTCAAAACGACCTGAAGATTTGGAGAATAATCGCTACTCCCAACTGCTATGAAGTACTTCAGCATGACTTCGACAGCCTGACCAGGTGTTCTGCAGATGTCGACTTGCTGGTCAACCCAGTCAGATGGTTATGTATGCGACTGGAGTAGGGTGTTGAAAGACTAGGTACACACTGACCGACCAACCGCATCCCCACCTTCATGGAAGGATCACAGCATACGTACTTGCTGCAAAATGAATCCTTTAGAGAATACCAACCTGCTATATGACAACGGATTGTGTGTAAATGCAGCCTTTGCATTTATCTGAAGCAATGGCTATTAGCCTCCGCTCTTCCAGTACAAGACCGATGCTCGAGTACTGA